>CABFVX010003610.1:7745-54333 GCA_902151425.1 Timema shepardi | reverse complement strand
GATGATGATGATTATGATAATTATGATGATTCAATTGTTGATTTTTGAGATTTACACATTCAAGATAAGAGGTTTGTTTTTAATAAGTAATGTAGTTGTTCTGTACTAAGTTCATTTAACATTAAACATTAATTTTATACCATTAAAACACTATTTTTAATAATCCGCGATTTTTATATCCCCTGCATATCATAAACAATTCATCCTAGAGAAAAAATGAATAGGAACTTTTTTGTAGGGAATTTAATGTAGATTAATTTTGTACATGAACACCTTTTCGTTAGAGGTCACGGTTTTCGAGTTATACGAGAATAACGTGGAAGAATGACCTTTAAACGCTCCCCTACCCCCCCGCTCACCCCCCACCGGTCAGGATTTTTAGTATGTTGTTTATGGTACTCCTCCCTACCACTGTACAAAAATTTGCGACTACACGAATTATTTCCTCTATTCGACCTTTTTTGGTCTTCGTTGACTGGACTACAAAGAAGCCATGGGGGAACTGTAGTAATCTTGACATGTGTAGTTGAGACTTTAGTCCATTTAAGAAGCTACTCATCAAAGTTTCTCCATTAATGAAAAGGGGAAAAAACCCAGTGAAGTGTGGAGTTTTTGTTGTGTAAGAAAGTATTCTGTTCATATTGTACAACTTTGAACTGATCTACATTTTTAAATTGTATTAATTTTTTTTTGTAAAACTCTAGCACACGTAAATGTTTCATGAAATATTTTTGATGGATCATCAAAGCTACATCATATTTCTTTTATCAAAGAAATATGTCAGTGTAATATCATTCTTTAACACGGTGTCTTACTACCTGTTCATGCTATACACATATGTACTTATTACGCTTATGAGTTAGGGAAGAGGACGGTTGAATTTAGAGTAAGTGTAATCAAATTTGCATGAAGTGAGAGTGGAAACCCATTTAGGAAAACCCCCGACCACGATTTTAGCTTAGATCTCCCTGTCAGTGGCAGTTTAGTCTATTACAGTAGCCCCATGGCTTCTTTGGTGCTGACTGACAGCTCACAGCTGACTTCTGATCAAAATTTACAACTGCTAAACACATGTTTTTGCAGATCATCTGGTTCGGCGTAGGGATATGTAATTTGGTCTGGTAGCTTTTTAAAACTGTCAGTCAGCACCAAAGAAGTCTTGGGGCTACTGTAGGAGAGGGAAAACAGGTTAAGTATAATAAGACACATGATAATAAAGGGAAAGAGATGTATGTATAGGACAAAAACACACAGGAGTGCATATTATATAGGACAGAGAAATATTGATCTTTCCTCGTCTATATGGTAAGTTACACTCCTTATATTCAAAAAAATATTTTATTCAGAGGGTAAAAAAGAATAATATTGATTTTTCCTATTCCTTATTCCATGTGAAATGTGACTTTCCTAATATACTAAATATTTATAATTGTAAAATGCTTTGACCTTTGCCATGGTCATAAATAATAACTTCAACAAAAGTATTCATTGGCAAAAAAAAAAGTTGACACACTCGTTTTTATTTTCAGAAAAGAAAGTTGCAACACAAGCAGGACTAGATTTTAAATCAAGTAATAACGATTTTTACAGCACTACACAATTTTCTTTAAATACTGTAACAATACAGTGAAGTAATACAGTATGATTTTTTTATAGCAAAAAACATATTAAATAAATACATGTTTCACTGTAACATAGTGTGTTATGACCTTGAAAAAATAAATACCAGGGCTGTGCAAGAATATATATATGTATCTTGATCACAACCACAGGAGAATAAATTAATCTTATTTCAAAAACTAAATTCCATTAAACCTAAATAATCAAAGAGCTTGATTGAGTTTTCAAAAAGTGTACGCATACTTAAAACAATAGTTGTATTGATGCATTTAACCATCTGCAAATCGTTTTGTGTTCCAAGCTAATTTGAGCAAATAATTAGATCAAATATTATGAGTGAAGCTGGAAATGAAGATAAGGATATGGAAGCTCAGCCAAGTGGAGAAGAGAATGAGCTTTCAAGCAAGAGTAAGAGAAGCACTACTAAAGGACGACATAAAAGGAAGATAACAGGAATGGTATGGTGGGAGCGGCAGAGGAGATATGCGAAAGAATGAGTGGAAAGAGAAGATAGAAGGAAACTCCATGGTGGAACGAAAAGATAAAGGAAGCACTGAATGCTAAGAACAAAGCATTTAGAGAATGGTTCAGAAAAAGAACAAGAGAGCTGAAGATATGTATAGGGAAAAAAAGAGAAATGCAAATAAGATAGTAAGAAAAGGGAGAAAAACATGGACAGAAGAGTGGACCAAATTGCTACAGACTGATATGGAAGGGAGCAATAAAATATTGAATAATGAAGTGAGCCAAAGGAGGGAAAATAGGAAAGAGGTCCGAATTATGGATGAAAATGGAAGAATAATGGAGAGGGATGAGGAGGTAAAGAAGCTGTAAAAATCATATTTTGAGAGATTGTTGAACCCTGAGGAGGAAGGAAGAATAAAAGAAGGAAATGAACAGAGAGATGGAGGAGAAAGTAGATCTAACCTGGAAAAGGGTATAAGGGGACAAGAAATGGACAGAGAGGTGGAGGAGGAAGTAGCGGACCTAGCCTGAAAGGAGTAGAAGGGCCCTGGAAAAGGATGAGAAAGGGAAAGGAACCAGGAGTGAACGAACTCACGGTGGAAATGATAACAGTAGCAGGAGAAATGGGTCTACAGTGGTGGTAGAGAGTAGTAGGGAAATGTTGGGGGTGAAGAAAGTGATTATAATAGCAATATTAAAGAAAGGGGATAGGAAGAGGTGGGAAAATTATAGAGGCATAACAGTGATGTGTCAATGCGCGGAAATGTATGTAAAGATTCGGAAAAGGAGAATAAGGAAAAGGGTGAAGGGTAGATGAAGAAAGTAGCAACATGGGTTCAGAAAGAAGAGGTTGACTATAGATTTAATATTTGGAACTAGACAGCTGATGGAAAAAGAGATATGAGTTTGGAAAGGATCTCATAATGGCATTTATGGATTTAGAAAAAGCTTATAATAAATATGGATATACAGTATAGAAAGCAATGGAGGAGGCTGGAGTAGAAAGAGGAGTGGCTAGGAGAGTAAGGAATATGTATGGCAATAATGTGAATTGTGTAAAGACGGAGAGAGGGTGGACAGAGTGGTTGCAATTAAAAAATAAATTGAAGCAGGGAAATGCCCACTCACCATTACTATTTGTTTTGTTGATGGAAATGATTATGAATAAAGTGACAGGGACACTCGGTGAGAAGAAAATGAAAGCAATGTTTGCAGATGACTTGATGATATGGGGGGAAGATTAAGTACAAGAACAGTGGCAGGAATGGAATGAGGAAGTGAACAAGTGTGGAATAAAATTTAGTATGGCAAAAAGTGAAGTGATGGTGATGACAAGGCAGAGAACAAGGCCAAGAAAGGTGATAGAACTGGATGGAGTAGATTTGAAAGAAGCAGAGAGTGTGAAGTATCTGGGTAGTGTGGTTTAGGCAAGGGGGCAGCAGAGAAGATATAATGAGACAAAGGCAGCAAAGAGAGGTTTTCTACAGGTGTGTAAGAGACCTACTATGGAAAATAGAAGTGCCCCTGAAGTGTAAGTAAGTGTTCATACTCATACATACTTCATACCCATAGTTATGTATGCAGCAAAAACTTAGACTTTGGATAAAAGAGAAACAAGGAAAGTAGAGGCCATGGGAATAAAATTTTTGAGGAGCTGTCACCAAAAAAAGATAGGATTAGGAATTAAGATGCAAGGTCAAGAGTTGGGGTGCAGGGGGTACATGGGATAGTAGAGGAAGCTAGGATCAGATGGTATGGACAAGTAATGAGGCTTGAAGGGGAGAGGATTCCAAGAAGATTAATGAATGTGAAGTATGTAGGGAAGAGACCACAATAGAGACCAAGGAAGAGATAGGAGGAAGAAGGTGGAAGGACAGAGGGAGATGGAGGTATTTTACTAAACAGACCCGGCCACATTCTGGAAACAGTTCATGTTGATGATGATTATGAAGAACACACACAGGAGATTTAATTTTCTCTTACTAAAGAACTGATAAAAGACTTAAAATGTTTAAAATGAAATGTTATTCTTGGTCTTAAATAAGTTTTTTGATAAGTTTGTTAATTCTCGCACTCCTAAAAAAAAAATATATATATACACACACACATATATATATATATATATATACATACATACATACATACATACATACATACATACATACACACACATACATTCTTTACGTTTCAGTTTAAATAACATTTTAGGTTTTCAGTGTTATAATTTAATTTAATTTGTCAATCATAGCATAGTTTTCTAAGTGATACTTTTATTTAAAAACTATTAAGAATCATTCCAGCGTTAAAACAACAAATATTCAAGCATAGCTCAAGTTGAACCTTTCTTTTAAGTTTTAACAAAAATCATAGAGGTTGTGGCAGTGGAGCTGTTTTATGTTCGAGCTAACAAATCTGCTTTGATGAACGTTCAGTGCAACTCTGTTTCCACCTCTACAATAGGCATGTCGATGAGAAACTCGTTGGTCATGTCTGTGTCACTGAGCGCAAACTCTGCAATATTGTCTATCTCTAGAACCATTTCCTCGGGGACTTGGCTGCCCAAATAAGGTTGGTCTCGAAAGTGAGTCTTCATGTGCTTCAACATATCACCTTTCTGAGCAAAGCGCCGGCCGCACTCTGGACACTGATGAGGCTTCTCTCCCGTATGCGTACGCTTGTGAACAATGAGCGACTGCAACCTCTTGAACCGTCGCTCACAAAATGGACAAGGGTATGGGCACTCATCTTTGTGAAGCCCCATATGCTGCTTAAGGGTATAAGCGCTGCGAAAATCCTTATCACATGTGTTGCAGACATATGGACGCTCCCCTGTATGGATACGCATGTGTACGCGGTATGGCTCTATTGCGGTAAATCGTTTGCCGCAAGCCGTACAATCAAATGGTTTCTTTTCCCCGGTGTGTTTTGCAAGGTGATATTTAAGGGTCAGCTCGGATCGCATTCGTTTGTTACAGACTACGCACTCGTAAGCAATCTCATTATTGGACTCATTCTTCCCGTCTGAGTCAATATGCTTTTTTTTGTGCTGGTTCAAGTTGCCCAGCCTGTTGAAGGATGCGCCACACACATTGCACTTGTGAGGTTTCACACCAGAGTGACTCAACTTATGCTGTTTCACCAGAGCTTTGCTATAAAACGCTCGCTGGCATATATCACACCTGAAATTCCTCAAAGCAGAGTGCATAACTTCGTGCCTGGTGAGAGAAGCATTGTCCTTAAAACTTTTCCCGCATGTGGGACACGAGCAGGGACGGTCACTTGAGTGAGTCCTCATGTGCACTCTGAGAGACTGTGAGTTGGAGAGAATTTTACCGCATTGAGAGCAAAGTACGTTCCTGTTGATGGTGTGAATCCTGGCATGTCGCCACAAAGCTGCCCTGTTGGTGAATGACTTATCACAGATATGGCACATCAATGATTTTGATACGAGATGAATACGTTTGTGCCTCCGGAGCTCTTTTTTGAAGTGGAATGTCTCAGTGCAAACAGAACACACAAACGGTTTTTCGTTTGTGTGTAAACGGAGATGAACAAGCAATTGACTTTTTATTTTATAGTGAGCACCACAGAAGGGACAAATATTCTCTGCTGGGATGTGATGCTCTCGAATATGTTTCTTCAAAGGCTTCCTCCCATTAAATACACTTCCACATTCCTTGCACTCCATCTTCTCTCGTCTGTATCGTATGTGGGACACGAGAGACTCATTATTAGCCTTGGTTTGTTTTTCAACAATGTGTTCAGTTATTTCATGAATCAATAACTTACTATTTTCATTAAAGGTTTGATCACAGTTTAAGCATCTATATTGTTTAACCTCAGTTGTTGAAATGTTCTTGATGACTACTCCATCTTCAACTGGTGCTGTTTCGGCTTCCATCTCCCTACCAAGAGATACACTGACGAGATGTCCGAAATCTCCCTGCACATAGTCACAATTCTCCTCGTTTTCACAGCAACCCTCTGCCTCTCTTGACTCAAGTTCCTCCCGGCTGAGCACTTCAAACTCTTCGCCTTCAAACATACTTCCTGGTCTTGAATCTTCAGCATTTATGTCTGAAGCCACATAATCTTTTTTAAATATCACATAGACTTTACTGCCATTTTGTGATAACCTGAAACAGATTACATTATTTATTTGCCACTAAACAATTATATACATATTTTTTAGAGATATGGTGGTTAGGATTTTTCTCAAATTTAAACTTTTTTTTTTCGACAGTTATAATCTAAATCCTTTTCCATTCATTCAACCTCATGTTAAAGATATTATTTATTAATACACTGTACCATAATGTGGTTGTAAATAAAACATTGAAAATTACATATTAGTAAAAATTACAACAAAATGGCCATGTTTGATTTGGGCAACACTACTAAACCACAAAGGTCATGTTAAATATATTTACAATTCACTGGCACTAAAGTGAAAAGGCAAAGAAAAACCCTTATAATGGTAAATTCTGAATGTTTATGTTCCCTTTAAATCCAAGGGATTTTAAGAGTATATTCAAGATTTAAGGATTTGAAAAAATCTACATAAAAATCTAAATTAAAATAACTTTTTTAAAACCTTTTCTAATTTTGAGTGTAATACAGCTATCATGATGCTTTCTTGTGATTTTGCCCAAAATATATCTAGGACAAGTCTAGCATCAAGAACCTAGATCATTAATTTACTACGTAATTAAATGTGAATTCACAGTGTAACAAAAAAAGCCACAATTTCTATTTTTTAGAGCCATTACGGAATAATGTGAATAGAAATCATGATAATATGGTAAGGTTGCTTTATGTTTACAATGTTTATCTGAAATATAAGAAAATACTTGATTACACAAGGTTTTAAATGTTATAAAGAAATGGTTGAGGTCTCAAAAACAGGTCTTGAGCTGCAGATTTGAACACAAATCACAAAACATTTCAAATGCTAATTATGATAATGTGTTAGGGAGGATTAAGGTTGAATGTAAAGAAAGTGTACATATATTTGTGTGGAGGGATAGTAGAAAACCATTTAGGAAAAACTGCCTCCAATACTCCCAACCTGGGCTCGATACTTGATCTCCCTATCATCTGCGGTCTAGTCTATTGTGACCTTAGACCATGCGGTCTTAGAAGCGGGTAGCAATAAAGTCGACTTGGGCGATTTTTCACCTGGGTAAGACGTTTAATACTCACTGATCTTGAAACTCCTCATCAATATACTGAACTGGCAAATTATCTGCATTAGTGATTGTATAGGTTTGCTCTGAGCCCCCAAATGTCTCCAATCGAACGGGCAGCCGGTGGTCCTACAAAAACACAATTTGTTGGGAGAAAAAAAGACTAGAGAATAATAGATGACTGAAATTTGAAATATACCTCAAAAACTTTTTTTATATTATGTTTTATATAATACTGCCCATAAAATGTAGCCACCTATTTACATTTATGAGGTGGCGATGTAGCAGGTAGAATTAAGTGTAAGTGTACCAGCATATGTACACATAGCTAGGATTGAAACCCTGATCTCCCCGTCACTGGAAAAACAAACAAGATGAGGTTGAATCCTCAGCCCAAGTGCCTGCTGATATGGGTAGCAACTAGGAATGGACAAGAATCACATTTTTACCATGGAACAGGAAATGAGTCAAAATGTCTGATCGAGACGAGAATGGAAGATCATAAAAATGATGCTTTAGAATTCATTTTAAATAAAAAAATAATATAGCATCATAAAAACATAATATGTATAGGGGTGTGAAAATATTTTTTTTATTATTGACTAACAGAATTTAAAACAAATACAAAATAATACAAATCGAATAGTTAATTTTATCACAATTATGGTGTATTTTTAAAAATAGTGTTTTATATTTAATTATTTGCATTTTAATTATTTGTATTTTTAAAAATAGTGTTTTATATTTAATTATTTGCAGAGTGCAAAAATTCTACAAAACAGTATGTTTGATACCACTTCAATGTTCTCTAAGTTTGGAACCCCTTAAATGTTACTTAGATTTAGTAAAATCAATCAATTTGATCTATGTTTGAAATCCCTGGAATGTTATCTCAGCTTGAAACCCTTTATACGTTATCTAGGTTTGACACTCCTTTATTTCCTCTGGAATTGACACCACTTAAATATTTTTAGGTTTGAAACCTCTCAAAAGTTATCAAAGTTTAAAACCTCTCAAATATTATTTAGGTTTAAAATCTCTTAAATGTTCTCTAGGTTTGATTGACACTCCTTTTTAATAACCTACTTACTCCCCGTTTATCTCACTAAACTAACAAACCGAAGCTGCACAATGCACACTAACAAATGCTTGTCCTTGGAAAGCTACTTCCCCCAAACCCCTCTCATTTCTACGGTCCAGAAGAGGATAGCGATATCAAGCATTTTAGCTCAGTGCGAGGCCTCTGAGATCTAACAAGTCTGTGTCCTTGTCCTAAGCAAGTTAATTATGTCACATGGCAGCGTTTATATCTTAGGAATGCTGGGTTAGCACTGTCAGTCTTGCAAGTTTCTCCACCGTCAAAATACACCCAGTCTGACAAGAAATACTGGTGGAGAATGTCCACTTGTTACAATGAATGATTAATTAATGTTATTGTTGAGGTTAATTGTCGCTCAACTATTAAATTATTCATTGTTTTGTTGGTAGACATGTAACGCGAAAATGTATAATTTTTTTTGCATTGTTATTTATTATAAGAACAACTTGAATTCTTTATTGTTATCTTTTATTTTAAGTTCAAGTAAAATATCAGACACAACATAGATAGACAAGAATTAAATGACGTGTTGAATATTTGTTATTTGTTATTTACCGACATAGACAACCAAAAGTTATTAATTTGCTCAATAAACTTCGTAAAATCAACAACCTGTGTCTTTGCTGTCCCAAAGTTTAATAGGTTATGGACCCAGGACAGTGCTGTAGGACAACGTGGACTAAAGCAAAGACAAGGAAAAGCAAATAATTTGCAAGCCGAAAGCAACAAGTCGAAGCCGCAAGACGTGAGCAGTAAGCCGTTAGTAGTAAGCCAAAAGTAGCAAGTCGTACGCCGCATGCAGCAAGCCATCACACGTCGACAGCAAGCAACAAGCCGTGAAATTTTTCGAGCGACACGTCATTTTATGTTTCATATTTACTTATTATAATTTGAACAGTATTATAACGTCAAGTCAAATTGTATTGAAAATTTTGAAAGACTTAATTAACGTCTAGTCAAGTTAAATTAATTACATTGATAAATTTGTATTAAAATCAGTCAGTATGGACACTGTAAGATCTCATTTAGAAACTTTAAGTGAAGATGCTCAAGGAAAAGTCAATTTTGTATCTTGGAGATTTAAATTAATTCTAACATTAAAGTCCAAAGGTTTATATAATATTGTAAGTGGTCTCACTGTAAAGCCAGCAGGTGGCGCTAATGATGAGCAAGATATAGAGTGGGTCAACAAGGACCTTGAGGCTCAGACTTTAATAGGCCTAAATGTTAGTAGTAATATTGCGATCAAAATTGCAAATTGTACAACGTCAAGACAAATGTTAGAGAAATTGACAAGTTTGTATGGTACTGTGACAGATGTCACTGTAGAAGGTCTGCAGAGAAAATTTTTCAGTTTCACTTATGATGAAAACAAGTCAGCCGTGGAAAATTGTATGGAGGTTGTGCAGATTGCCGATGAACTAGCAAGTGAGAATGACCCGATGAGATCTAACTGGATTATCACCAGGATTATCAGCGTACTACCTCAGAAGCTGGCACATTTTAGGACAGCCTGGGATACCGTCACAGGAGCAGATCGAACTGTCGAGAGATTGATTGAACGCTTGAGGATCGAGGATGAGAGAATCAGTTCTGGTGAAAATGCACCGGACCTAACCTCACATAGTGCTCTAGTATCGAAACATCATAAGAAGTCAAATCAGCAACCGGCAAACAAGCAAGAGAAGTCCAAAGTGACTTGCTATAAATGTGGAAAACAAGGACATGTTATTAAATATTGCAGAGGTAAGCCATGTGCGAAATATACTGAGCATTGCAAGAAACTGTATCCGTGCAATACATGCGGAACAAAAGGACATTTCGCAAAAGATTGTCCACAGAGCGATCAGAAGAAAACAACATCAAGTAGCAACAGACCAGCCTTGTTGACAATTGGTTTGTCAAGTGCAGAGATGAAACACGCCAAGCAGAAACAATATAAACGTAACGTCTGGATTCAGGACTGTGGTGCATCGCAGCATATGACTTCACATAGAGAATGGTTTTCACACCTGACGCATCTTGAAGAACCTGTTACCATTGTTATTGGAGATGCAACTGAATTGGAGGGCGTTGCCATCGGAGATATTGATGTTGAGGCATATGATGGAAACAACTGGAACCCAGTGAGTCTGAAAGATGTACTTTATGTTCCCAAGCTGGACTACAATCTTTTCTCAGTAGGACAGATCTTGGACAAGGGGTACATTCAAATGGCAGACAAAAATACTTCTAGAATTACTACTTCAGATGGTCAACACACGAAAGTCATTGCAGAGAGAGAAGGAAATTTGTACAAGATGATGCTACGAAAGGAAGGACAAGGAATCTGTATGATTGCAGACTCTATCAGGATCTGGCACGAACGACTAGCTCACCAGAACGTAAAGTACGTTCGAAACATTTTGAGCAAGAACAATATCAAGTATGTGGATGATTGGCAAGATTATACATGTGAAGGCTGCATCTATGGCAAACAGCACAGGGTCTCACATCCAATCAACACGAAAGTATCCAAAGAACCTCTGGACTTAATCCATGTGGATCTTGGTGAAATGGAAGTTACGTCGATTGGAGGAGCCAAATATTTTCTGTTATTCAAGGATGACTTTTCACATTTTAGAACGGTCTATTTCTTGAAGTCAAAGAATGAAGCAGCCACAAAACTGGATATATTCATGAAGCTGGTGGAAAATCAGTTTGACAGGAAAGTCAAAGCTTTGAGATCAGACAACGGATTGGAAATCAAGAACAAAGAAACAAGGAAACTGCTTGAGGAACTTGGAGTTTTTCACACCTTTACTAATCCATATACGCCAGAACAGAATGGTAGAATCGAGAGGGAGATGAGAACCGTAGTGGAAGCTGCACGTTCAGCTATCCACGCAAATGATTTGAGTAAGACGCTTTGGGCAGAAGCTGTAAACTACGCAGTCTTTACGATCAACCAGACTGGAACGAGTTCAGTACCTGGCAAGAGTCCTGCTGAGCTTTGGTTTGGTCGTAAGATGAATGTGAGCAAGATGAGGATCTTCGGAAGTGAATGTTTTGTACTGAAGCCAAAAAGAAACAAACTAGAAAAAAAGTCAGAGAAAGGAATATTCGTAGGATACGATGTAGATTCAACAGGATACAGAGTGTATATACCAAACAGTCGTCGAGTAATTAGTACGGATAATGTTACTTTTAATGAAGCCAAGATGAGAAGCCAGAAGCAGACAGAAGTTGAATCAATTTTCAAGAAGGAAACAACAAATCAAGATGAAGAAGATGATAGAAAAGAGGAATCAGAAGAATCAGATCATGATGATGCGACCAGTAATGCAGAAGAAACACAAGAAGAACAGATTGAAGAGTCAAACGAAGATATTGATGAACAATCAACATCGTCTAGACAAGAAAAGAGAGTATTGAGAAATCGCAAGACACTGAAGAAACCTGCAAGGTTCTCTGATTATGTGATGAGTTACATCAGAGGAGATGAAAATGCAATGATTGGTGAAGTTCAGGACATACCAGTGGATGAGGCATTGAAAGACACAAACTGGTACAATGCAATGAAAGAAGAATATGACTCGCTGATCAGGATGAAGACTTGGGAACTTGTGAAGTGCCCACCGTATGCTAGACCACTCACCTGTCGCTGGGTTTTGAGAGAGAAGACGAATGGAAAATTCAAAGCTCGACTGGTGGCACGTGGATTTGAACAAGAGGAAGGAATTGATTATACTGATACCTTTAGTCCTGTGGCTCGTCACACATCAATTAGATTGCTGTTGAGTCATGCAGCAGCTGAGAAGATGAAAGTAGTGACCTTCGATGTTAAAACGGCATTTCTTCATGGTGACCTGGAGGAGGAGCTATATATGCATCAACCAAAAGGTTTTGAAGACGGATCTGAAAAAGTGTGCAGACTACGGAAAAGTCTGTATGGTCTGAAGCAAGCACCTAGAAAATGGAATGAAAAGATTTCCTCACACTTGGAGAAGATTGGATTCACTAGTACAGATGACGATCCTTGTATATATTATAATGAGAGCAGGACAATCATGATCTCATTATTTGTCGATGATGGTCTAGTTATAGGCAAGAGAGAAGACGCTATTTTCGAAGTCTTGAAGAAGATCAACGAACAATTTGAGATCATGTACGAGAAGAAGATCCAAGACAAGCTATCCTACCTTGGCATGGAATTGAAAATTGAACAGGATGGAATCTTCATAAGTCAGCCAAAGTACACCACAAAAATTCTAAAAAGATTTAATCTTGATCAGTGCAACACAGCTTCAACACCGATCGAAAAAGGGATGGTGACTGACGAAGAAAAACAGAAGAACGACAAACCAGTACCAGTGGGAACCCCCTACAGAGAGGCTCTCGGATCACTACTCTATCTGGCAACAATCTCAAGACCAGATATAAGCTACGCTGTAAATTATCTAAGTCGGTACAGCAACAGACCAATGAAAAGTCATTGGAAAATGATTAGAAGAGTGTTCATGTATCTGAAGAGTACTGTGGACTATGGCATCAAATTCGATGGAGGATCAAGACTAGTGGCCTACACAGACTCTGATCACGGAGGAGACAGAGAGTCAGGAAAGTCAACGAGTGGAGTACTACTCATGAGAGGAGGACCTGTAATTTGGTACTCCAAGAAGCAACCAGTGGTAGCAAATTCTACTGCTGAGGCCGAGTACAGAGCTGCTGTTTCTTCGATAGATGATGTCAGCTGGACAAGAAGAATCTGCACGGAATTGAAAATCCTGAAGACTGATGAACCAACTACCTTGTACGTTGATAATAAGTCAGCAATAACTATGCTGCATAACTCACATGAAGGCAAGACAACCAAGGGTAAAAAGCACATAGAAATTTCAAGAAAATTCATTCAACAGAATATAGGTAAGACTGTACTTCCTGAGCATGTTCAAACCAGAAGTCAGCTTGCAGATATTCTGACTAAACCACTTGCTAAAAGCTCATTTGTAAAACTTCGTAGAGCGATAATTAAGGAGGAGTGTTGAGGTTAATTGTCGCTCAACTATTAAATTATTCATTGTTTTGTTGGTAGACATGTAACGTGAAAATGTATCATTTTTTTTTGCATTGTTATTTATTATAAGAACAACTTGAATTCTTTATTGTTATCTTTTATTTTAAGTTCAAGTAAAATATCAGACACAACATAGATAGACAAGAATTAAATGACGTGTTGAATATTTGTTATTTGTTATTTACCGACATAGACAAACAAAAGTTATTAATTTGCTCAATAAACTTCGTAAAATCAACAACCTGTGTCTTTGCTGTCCCAAATCTTAATAGTTATATATATATCTTTAATTTGGATACAATCTTTTTTAGTCCCATGTACAGAATTACTTTGAATGGTGTCAAACCACCTTCAGTAGACCTGATCAGGATTCAAACCCCGGCCTTCCAGTCGGCAGGCCAATCTAACATGAGTGTGACATCTTGGACTACTCGTCCACTGAAGCAGGTAAATTACAGGATAATATTAGAACTTATATAATGTAAGCAGTAATACTCCTAGTGTGCAAACAACAACTTTATGACCCTTCACTGTGATGTCACAGAAATAGTATCCAGGCCTGTTAGTAATTCAGAGGACTCAGTCAGTGTCAGGTAGACTATCAATGAGAGTCCATATTCTCAGAGAGAACAGTGGCATGTCACACCTCGTCAATGATGACAGGTATCTTGTCCAGAATTTGCGAAGTACTTTCATCAACATTGTGAAAAAGGGTCCTCAGCTTCCTGTCCGCAGAAATGAATAGCGAGACAGCTTCGTCACAATCATTCAACTTGTGGACACACGAAGTACACGCGTGAGCTGGCAGGCCATCTTCCACCGATATCTGGAGGAAAGGAAGACAATCAGAAATGGGAGTGTGAACAATGATGTTAAGAGTGTGTTGTTAAAATAATTTGAATCAAATTAATATTCTTGTTCAAGGGGTGTCTTCTTCAAATACGTAACATTATTCTAGACTATCAGAAGTACCTGGTGTTATGATTTTCTTTTCTTCAAACAGATAGGGGGAAAAAAACTCAATTTTATTTATTTTGGCCCAGTTTTTGAGTAATTAAGAAAATAAAATCCAAAATTTTAAATCTTTTACTTTGAGGTGCATGTGTTCATGCACAGCGGCTTTTAATTTTTAAATTTCAGACCTTTGCATGCAATAAATATCTCACAACACTCATGACAAACAGACAGATAAACAAACTCTTCATTTTATTATTAGGTGTATAGAGTTGAGTATTTGAAAAAAAATAATTCAAATTTGGCTTTAATAATATATTTATTGTACTAGATTTTTGGTAAATTTTTAAATCTGAATCAGAAAAACCTATTAAGGTGCTTTTACCTTCATGACGTCAGCTTGCAATCGAGCCATACTGACCAATTAAGCGGTCGCTGTCTGTTGGCGATGGAAGTGCAAATTTTTGGTGGATAGAGGCTGTCATGTGGTCAGCACAACGAACTCTCTGGCTATTAATCTCATTTTTCTAGATCAAAGCTACTACTTCACAGAAAAATCTGGATGTGTCGGGGATCAAATCCATCAACTCTGGATCTATAGCCAGGAATTGTGACCAATAGACCACTAAGACCACTTAATTGAATGTATAATACAAATACCATTATTCAATTACAATTTCTTTTATCCATGGACAGCAACTAAAGAATGTGAATAAAAATCACAACATTGGGTAAACTTCTTTATGATGTTTTCTAAGTCTTATAATTGTATTATATTTGGAAGAAGGTATAGGAAAGGTGGATAGAAACATATAAAAGGAACGAACACAATATGGCGTTTACAATGAAAAGAAGAAGATAGTTCACACAATACATTGCTGCCATTGTACGAAGAGGTAATGGTTGCCTATTAAAGAAAATCGATTGTCACCGCCCAATTGCCCAACCTAGGTTTCATTCTATCAGAACTGATCAGGGAGGATTGTGAAACGTGCAATGCAACTTCCTAAAAGAAGAAACCAAAAACAAAACACAAAAGGGAGAAATGGAAAATAGTAAAGAATAATAGGACACATAGATAGGAACATGTAAAAGGTACAGTAGCCTCATGGCTTCTTTGGTGCTGACTGACAGCTCACAGCTGACTTCTGACAATCAACATTTAGGTATATATCTAAATTTTGACTGTTCAGAAGTGACAGCTGCTAAACACATGTTTTTTCAGATCATTTGGTTCGGCGTAGGGATAAATAATTTGGTCTGGTAACTTTTCAAAACTGTCAGCTGTGATCTGTCTGTTAGCACCAAAGAAGCCATGGGGCTACTGTATAACATAAATGACAAACACAGGAAAAGGACATTGGATGTGAATATATAATATATCTCTATAAGGAAAACCTCTTTTTGCTTAATGAGGTAATTGTATTATTATATATAAGTGTGAACTGTGTTCTTCTTTTCATTGTAAACGCCATATTGTGTTCGTTTCTTTTATAGGTTTCTATCCACCTTTCGTATACCTTCTTCCATATATAATACAATTACCTCATTAAATGAAAAGAGGTTTTCCTTATAGAGATAAGTATTATATTTGAGACAAATTTAATATGATCCAGCTCTAATATTTTTGAAGCTACTCTTTATGTAATCATTCCATTACGGTTTTAATGTTTGAAAAATGACCCAACTTCAGGATCTTACATAGCTTGGTCATTAAATTATGAAGGGAGACATTTTATTCATGTTAATAGGTGCTCACTACTTAGCCAGAGAATGGCTACATACCCTCACCTTTTCTGGCAAGAACTTGTTGATTTTTGAGACAAGATCGGTCTCCTCGTGTGAAAAGATGTCAATCAACTTAGACTTGTGCACCAACTGTGCGCATAGCCGGCACATCTTTTCGCTGATGTCAGACACCACACTGCATGCACTCAAAACTTCTGGCCTGTTGGCTTCTGTAGGAATTTCGAGCTGCAGAACTTCTTCAATGTTTTCATCAATTTTCTGAACTGAAGTGAAAATAAACCAATTTATGAAATTTTTTTAGCACCGTATTTTACTATCCTCTTAGGTTAAATGCTAATATACTAATTACTCTAATTTATTAGGAAAAAGTAAGATTTTAATCGAAAGGAAGTGTACCTGCATTTGAATGGAGAGAGTGTAAAACCATTCAGGAAAAACCACTCTCAGTACATCCAACTGAGATTCAAAACTTGACTTCCTTGTCTTCAGTAGTCTATTCTACTGTGAGAGTAGCGCTTTAGACCAAACGGCCACCAAAGCGGGTTCACACTTATTCTTTTCATTGTAAAAGCCATATTTCTTTTGTTCCTTTTATTTGTTTGTATTCATCTTTCCTGTACCTTCTTCCAAATATGATACAATAAGGTACCTCATAAAACAAACAGAGGTTTTCTTTATATATATGAAAGAAACATTGACAAACCTTCGTTCGAAAGCGGACACGAATTTTGCAGAGATTTTGGGACAAAATCTCTCAGGTTATTGTAAAATATTGTTGGGATAGGCTGGAGAGAAGGCTTGAACCTTGTCTTGTATTTGGGGTTAAGAAACCAGTGCAATTCAAAGTGGTTGGCACACAGACGGAATTTGCTCAGTTTTTCAGAGGGAAGTTTACAGATATCTGATCTACCACAGTTTTTCGCCCATTCCCGCATTCTGAAACAATTGAAATGGCAAAAAAAAAAATGTATTCTATTTTAGCCTGTTTTATAACACGATCCAAAGAGAGGCATAATAAAATTGCTTTTTTATAGCATCGTATTTTACTACTCGTTTGGGTTATATGCTTATATAAGCCTACTAATTATGCTAATGGATTAGGGATTAGGAAAGTTATATTTAGAGGAAATGTAGCAGCATTGGAAAGCAGGGAGAATGAAAAACCATTTTGGAAAAACCACCCTCAGTAGGCCTACACCTGACTGAGATTTGAACCTCGATCTCCCCGTCATTGCCAGTCTAGTCTATTGCAAGGAGCGCCTTAGACTGTGCGGCCACCGAAGCGGGTATACATTTCTTTTAATAGGCTTAGTTGCTTGTCAGTCTGATAGGTCTGAATTTCTAAATATGAAAAAAAGATTGGATAATATGACTATTACCTAAAAAACATTAATATTAAGGAAAGGACTCACCATTCATTTTGGGTGAGAATGAAAAGCCAATAATCAATTTAATTTAGTCAAAAGCCACAGTTCTTGATCAATAACAAAATCAGGTATTCTGAATCAGTAGGTACCAAGACTCTAAAACTACTACTGATACTAAACCTCCAATAATCTGTTTAATTCTTGTCCTAAAGGTTGCTATAGCATGAGGGTAGAGAACGTTTATGCTTTATTTTAAGAAACTATATTTTTACCCCAAAAAAAATCAATGTTATTAATTATACACAAAAAATGGCAGCCGTTAAAATATTTTGATTGATTAGTTAAATAGCCCTAATCAATAAATTATAATGTCTAACAGAATACACACATGACAACTTTGCATAAAAATAACTATTAACTTTGAAGGTTTTAATACAGCCAACATTTTATTTTATTTGGATTTTAAAAGACTTGGAAGGTTAGGTTAAACATGGTTGATTAATTTTTAAATACAGTACAAACACATAAAAGATTACCTTTATCCAAATACTAAGATTAAATATAATAGATGTTTTAGTGTATTAAGATATTCAACCATGAACATTTTATTGCACAATTTTAACAAGTGTATGACTATAAGCAATAAATAGTGATTCAATAAATTCAAGTCATTACAGTTCATGAGTTATAAGGATTGCTATTTTAAGCTTTTTGCATATCATTTTTAAGGCAAAGTGATTAATGTGTGGGACTAAAATATAACTAGCCTAGACAATTATAATTATGAGGTGTAGGCCTACAGAATAAAATATTTATTATAATAATAATACTTGTGATAAAATCAATATTAAAAATATTTTATTTTGCATACCTCATTTGAATGTCTACAGTAGCCTCATGGCTTCTTTGGTGCTGACTGACAGTTCACAGCTGACTTCTGACAGTCATCATTTAGGTATATACCTAAATTTTGACTGTAAGAAGTGACAGCTGCTAAACATATGTTTATGCAGATCATATGGTTCGGTGTAGGGATACATAATTTGGTCTGGTAACTTTTCAAAGCCATCAGCTGTGAGCTGTCACTCAGCACCAAATAGGCCATGGGACTACTGTAGTTATACTAAATTTCAGCCCTATACATTTATTACTTTGTTTTAACAATAGCATAAAATAAAAAGTTTTATCACTTATAAGTTGTGAACTGTAATGATTTGAAATCGGTGAATCATTATTTTATACTTTGTTAAGAGTGCAATAAAATTCTGATCGTTGAATGACCTTAAAGGTTTTTAAGTATCTAGGATACGGCCTTCAGATATGAACAGTAGCTACAGGTGTATGTTGATTAAGCAGTCAAGTATCGCCGATAGAGGTGGTTCTTCAGCTTGGTAATGAGCTCTCAACGCAACGAAAAATACCATCAAGAAACACCCAAAAGTTTGCCATGGATGTTTCTTGGACAATTAGGAACAATTTTAACTAGTATTTCCAGTCGGGAAACTCATGCTATTATTTGGTCAGTAAGTTGTTGATATTTCACCTGCTTTCAAGGAATGTAATTAACTAAGAAAATATATATATATATATATATATATATATAAAATAAAAGTGTTATTGGGTGTCCTCTATGGTTGTAAAACATAATCTCTTACCCTACCTCACAAAAAAAAATTTAAGGTGTTCGAAAACAAGGTCCTTAGGAATTTATTTGATTAAAAAAAAGGAATGAGGCTACTTGAGAGTGGAGAAGGTTACATAATCATAAGTTACATACCCTGTACTCATCACAAGATTTTGTTAAGATAGTTAAAGTCTTGTAGATTCAGGTGAACAGGATATGCAACATAAATGAAAGAGTCAAGAACCGTGTTCAGGGTATTGACTGGCAAACCAAGTGGAAAGAGACCATTGGGAAGACTTAGATGCAGATGGGAGGATAACATTAAAATGAGCCTTAAAGAGAAAGGGTGTAATGAGGTGAGCTGGATAAAACTAGCTCTTGATGAATAGGTGGTGTACTTTTGTAGAACTTTCAAGTTCCCAATGCCATATAGTGAGTAAGAAAGTAAGGGTTTTTTAAGTTGGCATTTCTGTAGAGATATTGATAAGCTTTCGTTTTTGTTGCATTGTTACTGATTTGAGTTTATGTAAGAGGGTTAAATAAAGCTATGTGTGAGAGTGTGATTAATGTTAATTTACTAAAAGATCTAGAATCTGTTTTGGGTAAAAGGAATAAAAAACTAATATCCCATTTGCCAGATTTTAGTTCGTTAGCGAAAAAAGCAAGATGTTCAAAGCACAGTGGAGCTGTAGACTTTTGCATCTCGCGATACCCTGGAAAATAAGTGAGTGAAGCAAATATTTTCTGAATTATTAAGTCTTAGTATATAGACGGCTGACTTATTTTTTTATCTAATATTAATTATAACAGTGTTTTACCTTTTTTAAGAAAGCGTAAACGTTCTTGAGCCATAGTAATCCTACACTATAACAAAGAAAAGCTTGGTATTGAGAATAGCAGTGTTAGGCCTATCTGAGAAAGATTTTAACCTGGAACTCAGGACTAACAAAACCTGCCTAAATTCACTGAGTGTTGTTTTAACACCGCGTCTTAATATTAGTTCGGGTTATACGCTGGGTGTAGTTATTATTAGGGTTTAAACATATTTTTACAAGAAATCTTTGGCAATTGAAAGCACATATACATGCGGGAGGTTGTAGCGTAAAATATTAAGGAACAGTGGAACAGGAAATCACTAAAGATGAGCGCCAATGAGTCCTTCTAAGGAAATTAAATTATTTATTATTTTTCTTTCAAGGGATCTAGTGGGGGAGTCTTTAATCTTCGTTCCAGCTAGTTAATAATGAGCGCATTCACTCTCAAGTATTCTATTTAACTATGGTATAAGATTAAATAGGGGCCTAGTTAAATTCATACCCATTCTGTTTGTGTTAATTAAAATATGGAAAGAGGAAGAGGTGTAAATAAAGTTGTGAACATGGGAAATTTCATATGCAAAACACAACATAAATCTTACGCTATTTCATCCTTAGGAAATGGAAATAATTTAAGGTTAGGACGACATCCTTGCATATTAAAGCACGTTCTTGCAGCACATCTACGATTACTCATAATGATTATTGATATTAGAGAATATTGTCTTTATTTAAATAAATAATCAAAGAAATTTGAAATTAAATTTCAATAATAATATTAGTTATTATTTTAATCACGGTATAATATGCAGACAGAAAAGCTCCACAACTACAATAATAAACAAACCGTTTATAGCCAACATTGGAAAAAGAAAATTAACCAACAATAAAGTTATTTGCAAAGTATCCCATAGAAAGGAGCATGTGGAGAGGTTTAGTTCTAAAATCGCTCATAGAGCGCATCATATGTAATAGTTTAGTTTTTTTTAATCTCATAGAGAACCATAAAACAATTATTAATTATGCATTTAATATAACACGTTTCTGGCACCCTTAAGTAGATAGGGTGCACGATAGTTTTCGGACAACAAAGTACAGCTATAGTAATGAGTCAAACCAGCTCGTTGAAGAGATCCTGCTAACATAAGCTCGCTCACTCAAAAGAGTCGTCATATATAACATATCGTTCACCGCATTGTTGGCTTGCTCCCAATCCCTTTACCCCTTGACACAACCCCTTCGTCGACGTCGGAAGGTGACCTCGGAGCCGAATCTGGGGAGTCGTGACCCCCCTTCTAGTCGTGTGAGACTGGGAGGGGAGGCCAGATAGCGGGTGATGCCGGCCTTCAGACCGAGCTAATGGCGATAGGACGGGTCGACGGGTAGTGTGAGTGAAAGTGTCGCGAAGTGCACCCGTCAACCGGTCAACGAGGACCGACCAGGTCATATGTGCCGTGTGGGGGGGGGGACTCAAATCCCCCCCTCTATATGTGAATTGTGCCCTATTTGGGGATCGGAATAGACTGGAAAAAACATTTATTTCTCTACTTAATATTGTATTTTTTAAGAACCCCAAGGGGTTGGGAAAAGAGAAAGTTATTGTTTCCAATATGAGTTTTTATATTTAATTTGTATAAAAAATGGTTGTAAATAGAGTTTCAGTGAAAATAATAAAATACTGATGAAACAAACAATCCCTAACTTGACGTGCGACCGCTAAATAGTTATCACAATTCCCGTTCCAAGCGTGCAAATCTGTCCCTTCACTTTCCAATGGTGAACAAATTATGTTTTCCCATGTATTTATTCATGTCTCAATATATGTTTACAAAAGAAAATAAATAACCATACAAACAAACAAATTAGAATTTATGTGTAATTCATCCGAAGCCTATTTTATTGCGTTTGATTCTTTCACAAGCAAAGAATGACAAACACTCTTGACCATAGAAAACACAATACTAACGCAAGACTTTTAAGTGTCACAGTCATGAACATAAAGTAATGATCAGGGTAAAAGGGGGATCGGTATCTGATGCATCCTTGTGGTAGGGCCTAATATTTAGGGGTATAGGCCTAATTAATTTCATTTATCTAAAGGTACAACTGACGTTTATTTTGTACAAATAATTATAGAAATGTGCAGTGAAAACTGTTGGCCTATTGGTCAATGTGTCAGATGCGTGATGTGTGTACTGTGTAATGGTGGTGTGAACGCGAAGCGAGAGTCGTTTGTTCACAGCTCTCGTTCAATCCGAATGACTCGTTCACGAGCGACTCATCACTATACAGTTAGAGCAATCTGGTGGCTAATTCTGAAACAAGCGTTTCCATGGTTACGATATTGAATTTTGAGTGTTTGTCAATGGCGTCAATGATGACCTATTTTTTAAGGTGCAAATTCATATTTATCATTTAATTTCTTTGATTACATAGACCCTAGAGCTTGTTCTACTGTCCCTATATGGGAAACTGCAGGAAAGATTAATGTGTGACAAGTTAGCAGAGCATAGGAGAATTGTTGGGATGCATGAGCAGCAGTATGGCTTTAGGAAGGGCAGGTCCACGGAGGATGCTATCTGCGAGGCAATGAATCTGATCGATAGGTGTACAGGGAAATATGTTGTGGGACTGTTCGTGGACATCTCGGGAGCTTTTGACAATCTGTGGTGGCCGGCTTTGTTTAAGAGGATGAGAGAGCTACGCTGCCCGGGAAATCTCTACAGGGTCTTTAGGGATTACTGTAGGGACAGGTATGCGACCCTGAGGTGTCCGGGAACGGTGATTAGCAAGAGATTGACGAAAGGCTGTCCCCAAGGGTCGGTCTGTGGACCGGTCTTTTGGGACGTAGGACTTGAGCCTGGGTTGATGGAGATTGAAGCTCTTCAGGAGGCGGCTGGAGTGGTTGCTTTTGCCGACGACTTGCTGATCATAGTCGAAGCCGGTTCGAGGATGGAACTGGAAACCAGGAGTGGGGTAGTGCTTGCAAGGCTCAGCTCCTGGTGTAAACGAGTTAAGATGAGCTTGGCGCCGGCGAAGACGGCTTACGTGCTGTTTAGGGGGACTCTCAAGAGGGACCCGCTTATAAGGATAGACGGACAAACAATTAGACGTAGAGGCAATGTCAGATACCTAGGGGTGATACTGGATGAAAAGAGAAACTTCATAGCACATGTGGAGGGTGCATGTGGAAGAGCCCTAAGGCTTATGAATAAGATAATAAACATCGGGATGGGCAGATTTAGACTGTCTATGCGGTGTATTAGATTGTATCATCAGGTGTTGCTGACCTCCATTGTGGGCTATGGGGCTAGCACTTGGGCGTTCCGGTTGAGGCAGGTGGTGCAAAGCGCAAGGCTAAGGAGCCTGCAGAGGAGCATATTGCTCAGACTCTCTGGAGCGTTCAGGACGGTGGCTACAGACTCGCTAAGTGTGGCCCTGGGTATCTGGCCTCTGGACTTGGAGGTAAGAAGGAGGGCGGCCCTGTTCTGGTTAAGGAAGGGGAACCTGGCTAGGGTGGAGGACCTGACGAGGGGAGGGGTAGATACTAAGAGGGGGATCCGGGAGGCTCTCCTGGACGAGTGGCAAGGCAAGTGGGATAGAGGTGAGAAGGGCAGGAGAACTTATCGGATCTTCCCTAGTATCAGGGAGAGACTAAATATGAAGTACCTTGAGCCATCAACTGGGATGGTTCATTACCTAACGGGTCACGGACCATACAGGGCGACCCTCTGTAGGCTAGGGTTGACAGACAACGACAAGTGTGACTGTGGTGAGGAGGCAACACCGGAACACGTCGTGTTGGAGTGTGATGTGACGAGAGAGGCGAGGTTGGAGCTGCAAACTCCCTTGCAGGCGTGCACAGTATATCACATTGTGCGCGACGAGGAAAGGTGGGGTTTCCTTGACAAAATAGCGGACAATGTATCACGTAGGGAGAAGGATAGATACGTCAGGGACTTACGACTTTATAGGTACGGACAGGGGAATAATGATCAGACTGAGACTAGTAGTGATGAAGAGGGTATGACAAGTGAGGACGAAACGGGGGACGAAGACGTCTTTTTCGACAGGAACTGTTAGGGACAGGAAGGGACTACTAGTAGAGGTGGATTAATAGCCGGCCGGATGGGAACAGAGTTGGCTCCTGGCAACCGGAGCCCAGCTGATGGTGGACTGTTGCTGGATGCCAGCGGTGGAAACCGCTGATGAACCAGTGGCAGTTCTGTTCCAGCTGGGGAAATAAGGTAGCGATGGAAAGAAGAGAGAAGGTGCGAAGAATATGAAGAGCCGGCTAATGATAGCTTAAATTAGTATTTAAGAATGTAACATTTCATTTAGATATAGTTTAGTTTTAAGTTATAGTAGTTTAGGTCCATGGCTGTGGTTTTTCTGTTAGAAAGTAGGCGGAGCGAAAACTCCGATAGGGCGCCTCCCCAGGTGGCGGATAGGGGGATGCCCGTTGTTGCTGCATGGGCCGGCGGCTCTGAAAACATGGTCCCAGGCGGCCGTGGGTCCATGGAGCGGCGATGGGTACCGGGTGTAGAAAACCCGGGGCGGACCAACTATAGAGTAGGGCCGTGAATATACGGACATTTAGGTTAAGTATCTTATATCTACACATAGTTTATAATAGGGTAAAGCGTATGTATGGGAAAATAATGTAAGTAGAGTTCTAGCATCCCAGTATATTAAATAGGCACTGGGTTATTGTAATGGATAAATAAATGAATGTCCCTATAAAGAGAGACCACGGTACTCAGTCATAAGGAACCGGCCCGGTGTATGGAAGTCGGGACGCGATCTGGGCCCACGCAAGTTTCATATAAACGAGCACTTGACTGTCTTTGCAACCTTCCAGTAATGACAGATCTCTAAAAATCCTGTCGGGGCGGCCCCTGGGCAATATGTGCGGACGCTGGAGTCCAACATAACTAAAACGCCGATAAGGTAATCTTTGTGTGATGAGCGATGCTCTTAGACATGCACTAATTGGTTGGTAATGCGTACCAATGTAGTGGGGATAGCTGGTCAGTGCACCTCCACGAGGTCCCCGCTAGGCAACTCCAGGCAGTCGGTCTCAAGTGAGGTGCTCAAGGGGCGGTAGCCAAATTTGCGGAGATGTAGTGAAAGTCCTGGGGCAGGAATGAAGGTTTTGAGGAGAAGACTGTTTGGGCTGAGCTTCTGACTTCCTCGTGATTGGGTGATCACTAGGAGGAGCCGACTCCTCCCTCCATCCGGTCTCAGTGGATTTTTTTTTTCTCAAGCTGCCAAAGGCAGTCTGGCATGGAAGTGATGGTCCTGGATTTTTCGTGTGCCCAAGTATCCGGAATGGCATTCATGGACTTGGTTCATGTCTGGAGAGAAGGTTCTATTCCTGATGGGTATCAGTGGTTGCACAATAAAGGGCCTCTGAGCCTAGGGATAGTGTAGTTAGCGAGCCTTTCGGGGGGCCTCTTCGGAGTTTTATCTTGGATATCCATGTTCCTGTAAAGATATTTTAATGGAATGTCATTTTTCTAAATTCACACAATCCCTTCATAAGAACAGGCCTACTATCTGAAAATTTATGTTTATATAAATGTCGAGATTATTTTGTACTGTACCGATATATATAAGTAATAATTTGAGTATCTACCTACTTGTGATGAATTTCTTAAAAGATTTCCTCTCCCCATACTAGTATCAGTCAGGAATCAGCCAGCCGACATAATATAGCTTCTTAATATACTTCCTCTATTAGAATCAGTCCAACACCTTGCTGCTGGAATTTTATTGCTATGATAAAAACATTTGATTGGTATATCTCTTGGTTGGGAAATTTACTTTCATATTGATTTCACTGAGACTGTTTCTTGATACTATTTGTTATGTTTAAGTTGGCTTTTATGAGTTTGTTGTAACAATGCCAATTGTGTTAGTACAGTCAACTCTCAATAACTCGGACAACATTTTCCAAAAATAAAATTTAAGTTAGTAACATGCCAGCCGCATGCTAAAAGTGTTATATAAGTACAGTAGTGTAATACAGGAGGCTGGCTGAAATCTCGCAACGCAGCGCTACTATCTCTCACAGCAACTATCCCTACTGACATATTCCTGTTTCCTTCAAATTTAATGACTTGCTTACAAAAAAAAAGGGGGGAGGGAGAACAATAAAATTTTCAGGGAAACCTAAAAAAATTCCAAGAAAATAATTGGAAAAATAAGAAATTCCATAACATTTCCAGGACTGGAAGGAATATTTTAAAATTCCAGGTTTTCCATGATGTGTAGGAACCCTGTTACATCATTTAGTCAATTTCACATTCATATGGAAACCAATATTCTTCATTTTTATAGTTCAATGGGTTGGATTTTGTTGTATTTGCCGAGACAATGTTAAATACTTGAAAATATATTTTGTGTGCAACAATTCACTAATAAATCTATGACTATACTACTAGGCTAATGTGTTAGTTGTATTTTGTTATAATCAATGTATTCAAAAAATGAACTTAAATATACCCAATAAAAATAATTCTCTGGAGTTAGTTTTTTATCAAGGAATTTTTTTCGTAGTTACAGGCAAATACTGGTACACTTACTCTTTCACAGCTTTTATTATACTTGTGTCATTATATTTTCATAAGTATAAGTTTCTGATAACCAAAACACAGGTGCCAGATGTAGCTCTACTTGTAAATATAAGTATAGCCCTTATAGTGCTATGGTACTCGCGTTGGGCAGCAATTAAAACTTTTGTGCCAATTGAAACATTATTGTTTATATATTGATATTTGCCCCGCGATGTGGCGCCGATTATAGCGTACTGAATTTGTATTGTGAGATAATTGGTTTTTATAGCTCTGTGACCGAGCGCCAATTATTATGATAAGGTTTTACAATCTGATATTTTAATTGAATAAATAAGACCTTTGAATGTTGCACACAATTTATTAAGATGATTTCATCTTTGGCGCTGAAGATATGAGATTAACAAATTTCACTCTTAATTTTTTCTGTGTACTCTACGTTCTCTAGATTTATGCTACCGGAACTGTTAATAATTTGTATTACTGCTCTATTACAAAGTTCTTGTGTATTGCGGTCCACTGTTTTATGGTATTACTCTTTATGGCTGGCACTGATTTATTACAACGTTCTGTAGATTTATGTTACCGGCGCTGTTAATAACTTGTATTGTACCCATATATTCATATGCACAAGCGCTTATATGTGACCTACCCCTTGCCTCTTGGACCCCCCTTGTCAACCAGTGTCAAAACCAACTAATAGAGTCCTGGCGACATGTTGTGAAGACTAGCTTCCTATTGGGTAGAGGGAGCTAGAATCACTTTTTTTTTTGTATTACTACAGTTGATTTTTGAAAGAAAAAATAAATCTTGTGGTGTAATCTATTGACATCTGTGTAATTCTCCATGGATGAAGTATTAAAAGTATATTTTACATACAATACTTTAAAGTAAAATACACTTTATCCATGTCTTTTTTAATATATGAGAGGGGTCCACATCAGTATCATTACACCCTGCCGAGATTATAACCAATGAATTAGTTTATTGATAAGTCAGAAATGTGAACTAATGTCCTCCCAGAAAGGCAAAAGACAACTTTTTGAGACACACTTAAAAAGTCTGTCTAGCAGTTGTGAGCTGTTAGTGTTTTTTACTTATCCTTATTTTGGTTAAGACCTATATGGTGTTTGGTCATTTAATTGTAATTTTGATCAAACATAAAACTAAGTTAATGAATGACTTGTTAAAATATAAACAATCTAATAAGGTGTGGATGAGTTGGGCAATTATTTAACAAAATGCACACATTCGCATGGATAGAAGGGAAAATTTATTTAATTTAACTGACTTCAGTTCAACATGCCAGAATTCAAAATCCAGCCTAATCATTGCAGGTGATTTTGTGCAGTTAATATTAAAAGTGGGTGAAATAAAATAAAATTCATATTAATAATAAACAAAAATATACACAATTATCAACATAAACAAAACTTCAAATGTAATGCCATAACATGTTTAAACTTTGTGTAATTTTAGAAGTTTGGAGTATGAACATTTTCAATCTCTCTTAAACAGTAAATATGCAATTTAGGAGTGGAATGGACTATAGCTTGGACTAGATTAGCCTCCATCAAAATATATGCTCTCTTGTTCCATTTACATTAATAATAATCTTAATAAAACAAAATCTTACATAAAAGATAATGGTTTTATTTTCACATTAACAATATTATATTTTAACACTTTCATAACGTCATTGGTAAAATAATAAAATACTTTAAGATACATAACAAAATTTATTCTAACATCATAACTTAAATGCATAGTTGGTAGAATGCTCTTCAGTCCCTAACTAATAAAATGCAGGATAATATTAAAACAAATTCCATTAACTCAATATATTTATCATTTCCTAATGTTGATTAGTTAATGTGATAGTGAAAAAATTACCAAGTGAAATTTTCTTTAAAAGCCATACTAGAATCCATTGTTTGAAACTCCTGCCAATTTTTTTTTTTTTGGAGAGTAACACTATCCTATTAGAGTCCAAGGGCCAGTTTCATAGTCAAATTTAGTACGCCTCAAGTGCGGCGCTACACTAAGTTCATGATGACACCTACCTAAATCAGAATGGAATGGGCCAGTTTCCTATGCGAGAACAGCCCATTCCATTCTGGTTTAGGTAGGTGTCGTCATGAACTTAGTGTAGCGCCGCACTTGAGGCGTACTAAATTTGACTATGAAACTGGCCCCAAGACTACAGTTACAATGAGGTTTGAATCAGTTGTACCTTTAGTTATGTTTGCATACAGATGACTAAAAGTTGAATTAGCTGTAGCAATGATATTTAACCCGTTTCCTGGTGTGGGCCAAGCACGAATTTAAAAATTGTAAAAAAAGGGGGAAGGGGAGGGAGCGCAGATATATTGAATGGAGAAACATTTCCCCTTCCATACACGACTCGTCCATTCACCCATGCTGAGTTCAAGCACAGCTTTCACTCCAGAAATTAATATAAAACTTCATTGGCCACCGCCAAATCCCTCTCAAGAAAAAAAAAATCTACCTAAGGGGGGCGGGGGCATGCGCCCCCACTCTTAAATTCGCGCTTGGCGTGGTGGTTGAGCATCTTTGTTTTCCCAAATGTTCCCTAGTGCAGGTGCAAATCGGTTCATCTCAATAAATTATTGTAATGCTGTCTATCAATGAACCAATGTACTTTTAGAAAGTCTGAATAATTCATATTGAAGCTAATAGATGGGGCTACCAGTTCAATGCCATACTATGACCATTAATAAAGCAACAAATGAGAAAATAGGTGAGTAACAAAAATATGTTTAGGATAAGATCATACCAAAAAGAAAATGGCTGCCGGGCCTGTGTAGATTGCTGTGCTAAACAGGTGCAAGGGAATGGGTTAATATGAACTTACATATATTTTAAATGATTTAATATATCATATGCGCCTTGGCACAATATGTGACAAAGAACAATGATGCTCTAAATCCAGTACATACAGTAAATAAGGTTTCACGTTAATAGAAATTTTAACACAATTTTTTGCTAGTTACATTTGTAGCTGGTGTGAATCCTTGTTAAATCTATTACCTCTGCCATTGTTAAAATCATGTATACCTGACATTTACCCTGAAAAGTGCAAACTCCATATGGTGTAGGTTGTTGGAAGATAGGGCTCTAATGTAACCGTAATGGATCATCACACGACTTAACTTTTGGGTTAAACAGTATTGTAACATGTGAATGCATGCACGCACGCACACACACACACACACACACACACACACACACAAAAGCTTTTAAATGTCTAGTGGGATATTAACAAGATGTTGTCATGAAGTACATAAGATTACCTATATTTTGGCATTCACAATATTATTTGGACTTCGTTCAATACAAAAATCAAAACAAATGTAACTAAAGCTAGCTACACACAACCTTTTGTAAAAAAAGTTTTACCTCAGGACTGTTTACATGGCATATGCGATTGCATACAATCTTGTGAGCGTAGCGATTGTCTTTTTACTTTTGGTGGAATAATAGCTGATGATAGATAAATCAATGATAAATATATTGAGTTTATTTTTTTATACTTATTTTAACACAAATATAACTTTAAATTATAACTGTTTTTATTAATAATTTGATGCCTAAAAATATGTTATCATATTCTCAATTAGTTAATGTCTGGTAGATAGTATGATATATATTGTTAACAATCCAAAAGTTACACAATCTTTGGTGTTCACATGAAACCATCTTTAATTATTGTTTTGTACCTTTATTTGTGTCATGTTTACCAGGCTTAGGATCTTTCTTACCATTGTAAACAGAGAAAGTACCAATTCACAAAGTTTCTCAAACACAATCATTTGTTTGTATAGTCCTCACAGTATGGACAGGCTTTATCTAGCAACAGTTTGTTGTGTCAGAACTAATGTTACTAAAAAGTGCTAGGATGGGCTTGAGGAAACAAAAATGGAAATGTCTCTCCACTTTTGAACTGTCATATTAAATATATCTTTTATTAACATGGGAGCTTTAATGAACATACACAGATAAAATAAATCAAAAGAGAATTAAACTATTCAACAGTATTTCCACCTGAAATCTTCATGCAATACCCAAAAGAACATCACATTAGGTACAAAAACAATAAATTATAGGAATAATATTACAATTATTTCCCAAACCTGATAACAAAATATGTGGACATACAGACTTCAAGTACATCTATCAGTTTTATCCCCTCAATAAACAAAGCAGTGATATTGGAAACAAGTATATAAATAAAATACACAACACAAATTGTAGCCTACACATTTGGAAATGCAAGTAAAAAATGCGATATTTTCGCCCTGGTACTATTTTCTGATGCACAGCCTATTCATCATAATCATCATCATGCCATCATGCAGTTTCCTGCCACTGGCAGGGTCTGTCTCAAACATAAGTCTCTTCATTTACTTTTGTCCTCAGTCGGCCCAACCTACTCCTCTTCTCTCCATACTCCTTTTATCCACCTGTCCCTGGGTCTTCACCTTGGCCTACTGCTCGCCACCTTCATTTCAAGTATCCTCCTTGGAATCCCCCCCTCTTCACATGTCCATACCACCTCAATCTTACCTTCTCTCTCCTATCCTGCAGTGGTTCCTCCTTAACTCTCTCTTACCCTGTACATTCTAGTCACTCCTAGACTGCTCCTCAGAAATTGCATTGCACATACCTGTATCCTGCTCTTATCCCTTTCCTTCATCACTCAGGTTTTCGATGTATACTGTGATATTGGGACATAGTATGCCTGTACAGCACTCCTTTGCACTTCTGCGGCATATCTCTACTACAGACCAGACATCTGATACTTTTGTAAAAGGCCTTTGCTTGCCTCCTTCTCTTCCCAATTTTTCTCTAGTTTCCTCCTCTTTTATCTACCAATTCTTTTCATTAAATTTCATTCCATATTGTGCTACCACCTCATGCCTTATATCTAACTCTTCTTGCACGGCCAATTAATGAAGATAATTCATTTGTACATAAAAAATATACATTTTAAAACAGGGTTGGATAGTAAAAAAATAAATAAGAAAGAATTGGAAGGATATTTCTATCATTATATTAATATGCAATTAATATATATATTAAATGTGTCATATAAATAATTGTATTTTCCAAATTATGAAAAAACAAATTTAAATAATGTTCGCACATACCTTTTCTTTATTTGTCAAACAATAATTTCTCATGAATGTAAAAGAGAGTAAGTAAATTAAGTGTAAAAAAGGGCATAGCACCATACTGTTTAAAAAAGTTACTGTACTATAGTAGAATGTTATTTTGCAGATTCACAAATTTTGGGCTTACTGTCACACACTATAATACATTAACATTACATTTTAATTCTTTTTTATTAGAATTATTATAATTCATTATGAAACCTTTAACTCATAAAATTACTTCAATATTTGTATTTTGTAATGCTGATTGAATTAATAAAAATGCAAGACAAAATACATTTTGATTTTCATTGAAAGCCTGTTATTTTAAAACTGGAAACTCATGTTGCCACCATGATGGAGGAAAAAATAAAAAGGTATTTATACCCTTAGTTCCTAGTTAATGATAAGATTTAACTACACAGTAATCCATAAGTATGGTTGGAAACTTTTGATATTTTTTCGGGTGAACTTAATTTATTAATAAATCAAATATAAGACATATTTGTGACCATGTTGTCAATTGGTCAAAATTGGGCTTTCTATAAAAAAGAAAACATTTCAAACCTTTGCAAATATGCTATAGCATTCAAATTAAATGTTTTGGGAAATTCCCATCTACTATGAGCATATTCTTCTTTTTCTGTAATCCTGTTTGGAGATAAAACCATTAAATAAGTGTGCCTGCCTTTCAATTTTATTATCTTTCTTCAAGCTTTTAAATGTTTGGAATAGTTTAACCAACTAACTACAGGTTGTAATTGTTTATGTCTGTTTTATATTCCTTCTACTCTTGTTTACACAAGCCGACAATTTTAAAAATTATTTTTCAATGTAACTTTCCTATTGATGTAAAAATAATTTAATTTAAACAAGATAAAAATTAAAGATTATTTTCTGTAGTTTTTATTCTTGTCCACATTTATAATATGTATTAAATCATATTACCAACTGTACCTACTGGGTTTGTACTTCATGCAAAACTTTGGATATGGTTTTAACCTTCTGTGACAGGCACTATTGCATTTTCACAACAGCTTCTCTTTTTTAAATTATTAAAGGTAATTTAGTTGGATCCCCTCCAGGTATTCCTCAATTAGTTTCTGATGCATAGTATGTCATCAAACATTAAAATATATTTTCTGAGATACGGGAGTTTAAACTGGTGCCATAAAGGAATGTTTTAAATACGCACAGGCACCAGTCGTGACGTCATAAGTCTGGCTCATTGCCACAATATGTTTCCATTGCATAATTTGTGCAAGTTTTATCGCATGTCTGAAAGTTATATCACATTGCTTTGGTTTGCTGTAGTTGTTATTCACGTGTGGCTACCCTTATACATATAAATAGGAATTTAAGGCAGGAACTCAAGGAAGAAAAGGTTTTTTTCAACAAAAATGTAAATAACTTTTAAAATAATCTTGTTTGTAATGGGGTTTTTTTCTGTCCAAAATACATCCTAATTGAAACTTATATTTTAAGATCGTTTGGTATTTTTTAGATTAGGTTACAAAGTTTTAGGTAATGTAGTTTTGTATTTATCAATTACCATGTACTAATTTTTTTCTCTAATAATAAGTTTTGTTTTTGTAACAGCCTAACATTATATAATTTTCTTTTTTGTTAATAAAATTTACAAAAGTACAATATTATTCAAATATTTATATAATAATGTTGCTTCATTAATGATAAATTATGTATTAAAGTATGCACTTTTGATTATTATTTAACATTATAGGATGCTGCAAAAATGCAATAGCACTAGTTTTTGTTATTTTTCTAGCGCCAGTCTCCGAAAGTTAAAAAATATAAAGCCACTCAAACTAGGCACACATACCATAATTTAAACAAACCATTTCCTTACACCCTGTTTTGTACCAAATATAATTACACAATTTGTAAATATTTTGAGTAAACTCAATGAAGAGTTGTTGGTAGGACATCATTTTCCATATAGATGGCTCATGTTGCCCTCTAAAGAGTAAAATTCTAATTAGGTATAGCTTTGGGGGTTTTAAAGGGAGGCTATTTCCAAATAAGACATTACTTTTCTTAGTCCCCTCATTAATACACATCTAAAACAAATGCAGTGCTAGTGACAAAAATAAATAAAGTATAATTACAAACAGAATTTTATAAGATTAGGCCTATATCCCAATGAAAATTTAAAAATTGACATAGCTGTAACTTATGCCCCCAAAACCATACCTCAAACTTATAATGCGAAGTAGTTTAAAAACACTTATAAAACATAATTACATATAAGTATTTGTAGACTGGGTTCTAATAATATAATAATGACCCATTCATAAAAGTAAGAGAGTATGCAGCAGAAACAAATTGTTAGAGAGCTCGCTGCTACATCATTAATGAGGACCGGAGTAAATGAACGTTCAGGATGAACGTTACAATCAAAAGTCATGGTACATTTGTTGGTTAAATCTGAAGGAAGCTGGTCAAAGCTTCGGGTAGTATGTATTGATATCTACAACTGTTAAAATAAATAAGCACAATTATTTAAATAAATACCAATTTATAGCCAATACATTTCTGACATCTCGCATACAAGAAATGTTGCATTTGCTGCAACTTTTAAAAACCAGCTCATTTAACATGATGTTCCAATGTTGATTTAAAAATGTTATCAGTCCAGTATTTAAAAGCAAGTAAAAGCTTCAAGATACAAATTGGTGCCCAGTTGTGTACAAATTAAGTGAAATATAATAAACTTAACCAGCAAAATGTAATAAGAGCTACTTTTTAAGTGTTTTAACTAATTTAACTAATTAAATCTCTTTTAGCTGTCCCATTTATTTAAAAAATGTAATTTCCAAAACTATCCCAATCTAATTTTGTGAAAACATATCTCTTTATAACCAAAGTTGGTGTATTATGAAAATAAAACTAAACTTAAGTTGATGAATTTGTTGATTAAGTTTAATACACAGCAGTGCCAATTTAATAAAACAAACTTTTATCAAATACATTTTGGTGTAGCTTATCAAATAATATATAAAGCCGTAGCATGGTGGCAAGACAGCCTGGGGATGCAATAATTCAGAAGGAGACAGTTACACTTCTTTGCTGTTTTATGGCTCAACATAGACCATAATAATTATGTAACAATTTATTTAATTTTAATACCATATAAACACTAATAAAAAATTTACTATTTTCAAGAAATAGAAATTTAACTTAACAAATGGAGGTCATATGTCCAAATGAGCTCACGACTAACTAATCTAAAGACATAGGATAAGGAGGGTGAATTTGTATGCATGTCTGGAGAGAAGATTTACACCATTTATGGGCATGCACACACCCTGTTATAATCATCAAATGTTTTCAGCCTGTAGTCAGGTCAGTTTGGTAAAATACCTCCATCTTCCTCTTTCCTTCCACCATTCTTACTACTTTAATTGATTTCAATTCTTTTCCTCTCACTTGCACACTTTTTTATCTGCTCCTCCCATCTCATTTTTAGTTTACGTTGGAGGTTTTACCCTACATATTTCAGCTTTGTCATTCTCTTTGGTATTATTTCATTTTCCATCCTCATTACATGACCATACAATCTCAGCCCTGCTTCCACTACAATCTTGTGTACTACCTGTGCCCCAACTTGCCCGAACAACTTCATTCCTAATCCTGTTTCTCTTCATGAGAGCTTAACATAATCCTCACTAACTTCATTCCTACCTCTACATAGTTGAAATCATATTAGCTATCTACCAGATTTGTAGTTATATACATTTAAATTGGCATTTTTAAGCTGTTTAATGCATTTGAAATAAAATGTGACTGGCAAAGTTGATTGGATGAGAGGACAGTGTTTGATTTCAGATGGTTGCATTATTATATTGAAATAATTTTTTTTTTATATAATAGACCCTCATAAAATAATTTTGTAAATTTATAAATGGCTATTTCTACCATGTTTTCTCGTTTGTGTTAGTCATAATTAATGTTTATTGACTGAATACCTATACACACCATTAGTGGTTTAGCCTTACTTAAGGTAGATATAACAGCTGAACCCAGAAAGTCAAATTCTAACAAAACCAATGTGAGCAAACCCTACAATTTAGAGGATCAATATGCAGACTAGTATATGACTTGACTCAATAGCCCACCTTATGGCTGATTTTATTGGCAAGAGAGTTATTGGGAAGTGAAATAGTTTTATCAATTTAAATAATATGTTTTTAACTTTGTTGTCATCATGTTAATAATGTAAAATGGTTTTACTAGTCTCAACACCACTGTTTTTGGAGTTAAATAAAAAAATCTCCCTATTAAGCAACAACTGATTCAAGCGGTATTACCTACCATAGGTGTCTAAGTTAAGCATTATCTTTGGTATTATATGGGCGCTTAAAGTGTCGCACTATATAGATTCTAACTGTTGCTTTTTGTAGGTTCATATTATTTAGCACCGCGTCCTACTACCCGTTCGGGTTATACGCTTTAAGTACTAATTACACTAATAGATTAGGAATTGGGAAGGTCAAATTAGAGGAAGTGAACCCGCATTTGCGTAGAGGGAGAGTGGAAACCCATTTAGGAAAAACCACCCCCAGTTCACCCGATCCGAGATTCGAACCTCGATCTCCCCGTCCTCAGCAGTAAAGCTCAACACGACTAGCGCGTTAGCCAACTACGCCACCGAGGCGGGTTGTAGGTTCATAGAACATCACATGATGAAGCAAGGTTGTGGAGTTGTTAGTCATAAGAAATTTTAGGGGGAGTTTGAGTTGGTAAAAATGTACCAACTAAGAATTCAAGATAAAAACATATAAAAATATATGGTAAATGTAGCATTTTAATTTTATACTTTTTTTTATTCTTTAGGATTAATATTTGTAATTTGGATTGTCAGTTGTATTCCAATAAACATTAACAATGCCAAAAAGGCTTTACGAGAAGGCTTTTGTATTTGAGTATTTTAATGCGGTAAATTTGTTATGACTAATTAATAGACTTTATCCATTTATAAGGGAGTCGGACAGTAGAAAAATAGAGGTGTCCGAGTTGAAGACTTGGCATACCGACTCCACAGCATTGTGATGAACTATCAATTTATAAACTACTAGTTTTATAACAAAATCATCTAACCAAATGACTGCTGGGCACAGTAAACAAACATGAAACATTTGGCTTATTACGCCAATGCTATACTAATGAGCTAACTAAGAATTGTTCCATCCTCAAGGTCATTAATCAAAATAAAAAAAAAGTGGGAAAACCTATTAACATTAAGCTGTTTAGTATAAAAAAAGAAGTATAACTGAATAAGCTGAACAACAGTATGGTTATAATTGCAATATAGTGAGCTACAATTTGAGCCAAAATCTACTAAATTTCACACACACACACACACACACACACACACACACACACACACACACACACACACACACACACACACACACACACAAACACACACACACACACACACATATGTGTGTATAAGAAAGATGATAAACTCATAAAAGACTTATTCAAGAAAAATGAACAAATCGTGACTAAAAGATTGCAATCATATCACCTGTCTTGAAAGGAATAGACAGTTCTAAAGCCAACAAAATCACTAAGCATTAAATACTTCAAGGAATGTATACGGTATTATAACCCAACAATATGAACGACTGCTCTGTGGGGATGCAAGAAACTCAAGTTGCCGTTCATTCAAAGATCATTTTAAAATGAAAACATTATGAAAAACCTTAAAAATTATGAGATATAACTATTACTTAAGGGAATTTTTTTTTAGTGTATTTATACTTGATGGGGTACTAAAAGATCTAGTATTCGACAGGTAAGTGTGCCAATAAGTTTAGTCAGAATAGGAACAGTGATACATCCACTTGTGTAAGCAAGTTGGTAGAATTATAACAAATTTAAAAACCAATTTATAACAGCAAACAAATAGATAAAGATAAATTATGTAAAATAGTCTAATAAAACTAAAATGTTGTAGGCTATATTTGAAGTGCTGAAAAAAACCCAAAGACGACACAGTTTGTCGAAAATCCAGTTACATGCAAATACAGACTTTTTTTATTGTAGTAGAGTTTGAATTAAATCATTGAGTTTATTACCAGTTAAAGTAGTGGTATGGAGAAATGTTTGTACTAGAAATATTTCGAGATGAGTTTATGAATAGATCCAAAGATCATTATATTTAAGTATAAAATATTTATAAAAAAAAAGTTATGTCCAAAACTTTGAATTTTTAATATTTTTAAAAAATCAGACAAAAGGAAATATTGAGGGACTATATTATTTGCTATAAAATAGTATCTTTAAATTGAATAAAAATAATTCAAATTCAAATTTGAGTTGAAATTGAAAATGTTTAGTACTCAGATATTTTAGCTTTGTAAAAATCTTTGAGTCACGTTCAAGAAACAACTATACCTTGACTAAAGCTCAAATTATGGAGTACTAGCTCATCCCTACTTTCTATTCCCTCAGTAGAAAATGCATGTGTTATTAACCAAAATCAGGTTGTGATCCATAATGCAATAAATTATACTTAATTTTCTATTTCAAATTAATATATAACACAGATTGGTATTTCTTGATCAAACTAGGCCTGTATAAAGCTTAAAAATTTTGGATTCAAATCTGAATCTAAGAACCATATTCAATATTATGAATCTTAATATTTGAATCATTAGAATTAGATCTCATATTCAGATCTAAAAGTCAAACTTTGAATAATATAGCTTTTTATTGAAATTAATATTGGTTGGTTACTAAAATAAAATCAACAATTCCTTCATATTATTTCAGATAGGTAACTCATATAACTGTATTAACATTTTATTTATTTTATGCCCCTACTTTGATGAGTAAAAGTACAATTTGTATTGACAGGAATTGTCCACCTACTGTCAAAAACAGTTCTACATTTCATTTCTATACTTTTTTATTGATTCTGAGAGTAGTGGTGTTCTGATGGCTAGAGTGGGGCATATTTTGAACTCTAATTGACAATCAATATTGAATTTATTTCAATATATTTAAATCTAATATTTATTTTTAATATAAATAAGGGTGTGTGAGTAGGCATTTTTCACTTTGAGTAAAGTTTGAATGAAAACGCCCAGTTTTTTTTTAAGTTTGAGTAGTGAGCCTATAGATTTGTACAAGAAATATTTCAAGTTGAGTTTCTGTTTTAGATCCATGCATATATCATAAATATGTAAACAATTTTTTTTTTTTGTAAAAATATGTGATACACACAAATTCAAATTTTTAAATAAATCTAATGTAATATTATACAATTTTTTTAAATTAGACCAAAAGGAAATATTGACACACTATTTGCTTTGAAATATCTTAAAATTGAATAAAGTTAGTTAAACTAAGAATTTTTGAGGAAAAGATAGAACATTCTGAGTAGACATACTCTGATTTTTTGAGTTTTGTAAAAATCTTAAGAGCCAAGTTTTTGCAGCTACTCAAAATTGACCTGAACTAGGATTTTCTAGTACTTGCACACCCATAAATATAAACTTCGAATTATGCCTAATTTTATTCGTCATATACAATGAATGGTTTTTAATAAAGTGGCAATCACGCAATATCCAAGGCAGTGTTTAAACCTGGAAATATCCCATGGGTCTTCAACTTGCTATTTGGCAGCATTAAGGGGGAAGTGAATACTACAAACCATTTAAAACTAATAAACAGCCCATCTTTAATTGTGCTGGATAATTTGTCTACACTTGTAGCTCAGCTGGAATACAAGCCCGCCATTCTTAATACATGTGAGCTTCAACAGAACACCAAGCGATGTATGGTTGTCTTTAATAAACAAGTTCTCACATATATGAAAATAAAGCTAATTTCTGGTCTTTTATGCAAATGCAAAACCACCTTCACCAGCAGAAACATTCAACTTGTGTCGATTTGGACAAGTACAACACGAAGTGCTCCGTTTTTGTGTATTTTGCTGAAATTCACAATAAGAACTTGTACCACTTACTTGAGTTCAAGTTCTTAAAAATGAGCCACAGAAGAGTGTGCACTTTCTGGACCAACTGATTATATCAGCACACAACTTATAAACAAACTTAAATCCATAACACACAACATCCAGCCCCTGGCCATTAATTCCTCACTGTGAAAGGGTAAAACTACATTTCACCAATTATAAATTTTTCGGTCATGCCACGAATCTGGCTTGGGAGCCTTAGCTCAGTAGACAGACACCTACCAACTGAGCTAAGGTATTGGTCAACACTTATATTAAAGGTCTAAAATATATAAAAGATCTGGATATGAGACGTTCCAAGTGCTGCTATAACTACAAAACCTCCAGTTCACTGCAACGTAGCTGAACATTGTTTTGAGCTGCTCCTACTTTTATCTTCCCCATCAATTTGGTACAACATCAAACAAATCTGATCCGGCTGTCCCCACAGTTAAAACATTATCATTCTGTGACCTCGATCCTCCCGGGACCCTGTCTAGCCACAAATGCCTAAGTTCCTCTTACCCCCTCCATCCTTTCTGTGTTTGATTTCCTCAGACTCAGATAAGCATCATTGTTTAATTACTTAAAGGATGGTAAATAGCAAGAAACACCATAAAAAAAAAGATCTTGGAACAAAACTTGAGGAATGAGTTATTGAATCGTGCCTTAAATAAAACATTCATTATTAAATGTTTGTATTCAATTTAGCCTAATATATTTTCAATGTAAAATATTTGTTTTGGATTTGAAAAACATTAATTTTGAAATATTAGTTTCAGTAAATTGGAGATCTTTGATTTGCATAGGCTTAGAACAAACAATTAGTCACTTACCTGACTTGTTCTCAGCCTATCATGTGTAGTTAGGTAATTGTTTAACATAATTTGTTTTTAATTACATTTTAAATTAACTGAAAAATTAGACAAATGATTTTAAAACAAGCTTTACCTGTGAATAAAGAGAAACATCTATGAACAAATCGTCATACCACAACGGAGTCACATTGGAAACATATTTTATAAGTTTTTCTTACTTTCAAGTTCTGTGGAGTGTAAAACAAGTGCATCAAAACAACCCTTCACCAAACAGTTACGATGAGGAGCACTGACCACCGGTGGTGGCAGACTCTGCAATGAGTGCCAGGCACCAGTTTCAGCACAATATTGTATACACTTTGCAAGTTTATAATTTCTTCAACTAATCTCCTACGCGATCACATAGGTGTATAATCCAACTGCACATACAACTGCTTCACACCCACTGCAGCAAATATCATGTGTGTATGGCTTACAATGTATTTGTGATCAGCCTCTTTCGACACCTCGAGTTTTACCGCACCAACATACACATCACTGCACAGAGTCCAAAAGTGTGGTTCTTGAATACTGTACACCCCTGCCAAACATGCCACTTTCTGATAGCACTGTGGCAAAACACCGTCCAGCGCCGCGGGTTGCCGCTGCATAAGAATTAAAACTGAATCCTTGATTAGAGCAAGAACACTTATAGCAATCAAAAGGGCGATAAACATGGAGCAGATGGGGTCTGCGATCATCCAGCCAAACATTTGCATGAGCACGGCAGATACGATAACACCGACACTGCCGAGGGTGTCTGCTAGAATGTGTAGAAACACTCCTTTCATAATTTGAGAGTCACTCCCACTGAAATCTCCCACATCGTGCCCATGATTGTAAACGTTGTTGTGACTGTGAGAACTTCCTCCTCCATGAGAATGACCGTGGCTGCTTCCACCATGTGAATGACCATGCCCATGTTGGAAGGCATAAATCCCAACTAAGTTAACTAAAAGTCCAAGAACAGAAACTACAAACAGGCGTTCATGTTTCACTTCAGGAGGTTCGATTGCCCTTTCGACTGCTTCAGACATGATGAAAAATGCAATGAAGAGGAGGAACAAGCCGTTGACAAAACCTGCAAGAACTTCAGCTCTAACATAACCATATGAGAATTTGTCATCGGCGCGCCACCTCGTGATGACTGTAGCGGCTAGACCAGCCAAGAGACCAGTACAGTCAAAGAACATGTGAAATGAGTCTGAAATTAGTCCCAGGCTATTTGTAAATATTCCATATGAAAGTTCAACAAATGCAAATGATAAATTCAGTAAAAGAAATAAAAATAGGTTTCTTGAATTTCTGTCAGCAAAAATGAGGCGTGTCCACCCAATGATTCTATCCTTTAGACGAGAGATAATGGAGCGACCTGGATCCCTGTGAGTTATGGGTAGCATGGTGGATAGTTCTTTCACTAGATGTTTGGAGAGCACCGCTCACAGCTCTGGACAAGAGGAAATACATAAATTAATAGATGTTGAGCTAAACATATAATATTTAGCACCGCGTCCTACTACCCGTTCGGGTTATACACTTTAAATACTAATTACTCTAATGGATTAGGAATTGGGAAGGTTGAATTAGAGGAAGTGAACCCGCATTTGCGTGGAGGGAGAGTGGAAAACCATTTAGGAACACCCCCCCCCCAGTTCACCCGACCGAGATTCGAACCTCGATCTCCCCGTCCTCAGCAGTCGAGCTCAACACGACTAGCGCGTTAGCCAACTACGCCACCGAGGCGGGTCTAAACATATGGAATGAGCTCTACATCAAAAAGGTGTATTTTGACATTTCACCCATTAGTTTTTAACATTCATGCAGGATGAAATTTTAGAAAGTGAAATAATATCCTGAATAAATATGTATTAAAAATATTCAAGTAATACAGCAACATTCAGCATCAAATTAATATAAGGTTTTGAGAAATTCTGTTGTTAATATGCAACCATATTCAATTGAAAAAAATAAGCTTAAATTAAAAAATATTTACCAATATTTCATCACAGTATACACTTTAACTAATTTTAAAGATCACCGGTAAACTATTACTGTTCACATCCATGTTTGGGACACGCTGTCTGTCGACGCCATATTTCTTTTGCTGTCGAAAGTCGAAACAGAAAATGACGTTTTGCAAGGTTAATAAACTGATAGGCATGTAATGCTTAATTTATTATATTTCCCTTTATTCACATAGCACGGTTTTAGAACTAGTAAGTAAATATTGTAATTTTTTTTGTTACCAATAGGAGCAGGATCATACCATAAAATAAAAAAGTGATGTAGTCTACAACTTTTTGGATAAACACAATAAAGAATATATTTTTTCCCTTCAAAAGTGCATTTATTTCAATCAGCCAGAAACACTCGTATCCCATCCACTTCCTATGGAAATTTATTGACACTACCCTCAAGCTCAATCCGGTTCTATACCATATAACCTAGTCCTATCTAATCACGAATCTCGTATACGGGGTAATCGAACAAACAGATTTTGTCCGTACCTACACCGATATATTTATATTTAGGAGTAAATTAAATATCCACGTATACAAACTAACAAAGTCTGAGTGTGATACATTAAATAAAGAAAAGTATTTAATATAATTATGAATATAATTTAGCCATGCCAAGTGATGTACAGGGCAAGTCATAAATAAATTATCTAATGTTTCAAGAACGTGGAAAACCACACAATGTGAAGACAGAATCTTGAGCATCAAATAAAGGCGATCTTTGGTCTGGGCATACCCAAGCCAAAGACGGATTAAAGTACAAATCCACTTAGGGGTGACCTTAACTCTTGAAAACCATGGTGTAGCTAATTTTGTGCCACCATTTTTCCTCCTGCTGGCATGTGATCTCCCACAATTTGCCCCATATATCCTGAATTCTGAGTTATACTCTGTGAAAAATCACTATACGGTACGGGTATCTCCTATACTGCAGAAATTAGATTTACATTACACAAGTGACTAGGAATCCATTGACACCCGAATGTGTAACCTCTAGCTCGGAGATAGGTACTCTCGTTGAGTATTTGCATTATTAATAGGTGTTATGGAAGCCCTGACAAGCCGCTCATAGGCTCCCAAGCACTACGGGAGTTGCATAGCACTGCTAATGGTTGAAGGCGTAAAACTTAAACATTTTAATCCCTGGAGAGAAGTAAATATTTCAACTGTAAATATTGATGTGTCGAAATGTAGTCTAGGTGTTTGACCATAATTAATACTACTGTGAGAAAAAGCCGTATCCACTTGGATTGGCTCCCCTCTCCTCCTAGCATTGCCTGAAATTACTCCATCCCATCATATGCCTTACTGTATTTATCTTATCCTTGATAGGAAGAGTAACTCTTTTTACTCCTGATCCAGGAATATATAAAACCACTAGCACCTTTTAAAGGGCATTATGTCCCCCCAATTATACACTGCACAGGATAAGAAGGAGAAAAAAATACTGACGCACCTCATTGAAACCCAAAAAGCTATCCACCAATGCTGGGCATGGGTTGTTTTGCCAAGTTAGTTTAGTCTCGACATATTTTTAAAGATATGAAGTCAGCGCCACAAAGAATTTGAGGCTGTATAATTTTTAATTAAATCGTGGCACGCCTAAGTCACCGTATTTTTTTTTAAATATATAGTAAGTTATAACAATGTCAAAGAAAATAAATAAATCATCTAAGTTAATGAATTTCTAGAATTATAGCTATTAAGTTGGCCATCTACGTGTATTGTTTCCCACCACTCTAGCTTCCTTTCTCTCACCCTTCCACTACATAATCTACACCCCCTCACACTGACACGTGCCACCCTGTACACATTCCTTAGTTATTATTTGGTGGCTTACTGACTGCTATGTACTATGCTATCCTCAGTCTTACAATATTTGTTTCTCATTATAAATAGGAAAAATAAAAAAATCCAAAATTCCTACAACAATCAGGAATTAAAAAATATATAATACATGACCAAGTTTTTGAAAAATGGTGGTGGTACGAAGATAAGTTTAGGTTAGAGATTTTGGGGTGGAGTGGCATGCCTAAGATTATCTCAGATAGTGGCACGCCAGAAATAAAAGGTTGGAAGATCATTCATCCACTATAGTGGATCACTAGATATATTACAAAGTAAAAGGATTACACTTGAGTCACAATAACACAATGCAAAATGGGAAATCAATGTGATATTTAAAAAACGTTCTATATGATTTAAATTTTTAATTAAATCGAGTTAAATATAAGCGTATGGTATTATTTTGTGAGTTTAACAAACTTTTGTGACACTATGAACGATCGTTAATTAAATTACACTAGGCCTCAGGGACGTAGCTAGGGAGACTGGGGGGCCCGGCAACCCTCCGAAAATCTAGATCCTTTATATTATTAAATATGTAAATATATTTTTACAACTAACGACCATAAATAAAAATTAAACAGCAAATTTCTTATTAAAAATGAATTTGTATTACCATTATTAAATATTGTTAGTAAAGAAGATTTTTTCCTTTTTTTAATCTAGGAAATGAGTATAAGGATAAGAACGCAGTTTCTGGTCCCAGACACTCAAAAAGAGAGTATGTAGCCTTGGAGTTTGATGGAAGTAATAATATTTGCGGTCTCGTCCAGCGCCAACCTTTCCCTGTGCCAAATTACACTGAAAACGCAAAAGGCGATAAGAAAATCAATCGTCGTGACCAGCGATGCTATTCTGAATTTCCTTGTCTTTCCTTTAAAAGTGAAGAAGTTGGCATATTGTGTTCCGAATGTATGAAATCAAAGAATGAGAATCTATTTGGCTATAGCTAAAAACTTGAAACCACGTTCATTAGTAAAGGTTACAAGAATTGGGGGGAAAAAAAGTTGAAAGTAAATTTAAAATACATGCAAAACCAAGTATGCATGAGGAGGCTGTAGAAAAAAAAACATGATTCAATGGCAAAACAAATTTATAAAGAAAAGGAAAAGCAGCAAACTGTAGCCCGAAAGGCATTGCATGAACAAATGACGTCTCTTAAATATTTTGGAAGACAAGGCATTCCAATACTAGTTCACAATAACAGTGATGTAAACTATAAGGTGTTGCTTTCTCAGCTCACTGGTGACATTCCTGAACTCAAAAAGTTTAGTTTTCAATCAAAGGACTTCACTACACATAACATCCAAAATGAAATCATAAAAATTATTGCAGACGCTGTCCTAAGAGAAATATTGAATGAAATACGAAACATAAAGCATTTGAGTTTGATTGTAGATGAAACTATGAAACTACAGACATTTCTGAGTATGAACCAGTTTCAATCTCTGTAAGAACTGTAAATGAAAATATGGAACCAAGAGAGTACTTTTTAGGTTTCTATGAGACAAATTCAGTCACAAGTTCTGTCCTAACAAGTTTGATCACGGATACCTTGACGTGATGTCACCTCTCCCTGGAGAATCTTCGTGGTCAATGCTATGATGGTTCTTCAAATATGCGAGGCGTTCATAACGGTGTCCAAGCTAATATCAAAGGGAAAAAGCCGTTGGCAATGTATGTGTATTGCACTAATCATTGTTTGAATTTAGCGCTACAAGACCGGGCTCATGCAATCCCTATTGTGAAGGACTGTTTGCAATGGGTACATGATGTGGCCAGAGTTATGAGCACAAGTAATAGAAAATAGGAATTTCTACGCATCAAAAGTGAGTTTGAATATGTTTCAAACACTTCTCCAAAAACACTCTGTACGACGCGGTGGACCGTTCGATACACATCTATTGTCAGTGTCATTAAAATATATCCAGCTGTACTTAGAGCGCTAGAGCAGCTCAGTGTATCACGTGAAGATGTGTCGAGCACTGCACGAAGTCCTTACGATCAGTTTTTTTAAATGTGAAGTTTATCTGGGAATGCAAATAGGAAAAAAGTCTTAGGCAATACAGAAAAGCTTGCCTTAATCTTAGCAAGTCCTAAGCAAACCGTTAATTGAGTAATGGAAGTAGCTATCTCAACTGTAAGATGTTTCAGTAGTATCAGATCCGAAGAAACGTTTGATTCACTGTGGAGCGAG
>CABFVX010003609.1:850-81649 GCA_902151425.1 Timema shepardi | reverse complement strand
AACGAAAGGAAAATCAAAATCACAAGAGATGTCAGAGTTTTGAACAAAAAATTCTATGACTCAAAGGAGAGAAGAGGAGAAAACATAGTAATAGATGATCAACATAATGAGGACAATAAATAAGTTATTAATGAAGAAAATGTTGATGAAATAACTCTTCCAACTCCAAATGTTCCAGTTCAAGAACTCGTAGAACTCTCAAACCAAGAAGAGCAAGATCCAGCTGAAGATCAAGTACATTCAAGACCAAAACGCAACAGGAAACTTCAAATTTGGATGTCAGATTATGATGTGTCAGTCTATTGTGATGTTAAAGATGCATTAGGAGGAGGTGATGGAGAAGCATGGCAAAAAGGCTATGAAAGAAGAAATAAAATCTCACTTAAAAATGAAACTTGGGAAATTGTAGATCGAGAAGATGGTGACAATGTGATAGGTAGTAGAATGGTATTAAAGAATAAATATAAAGCCAATGGGGAGCTAGAAAGAAAGAAAGCTCTTGGGCTTGGACAACGACTTTGACGAGTGAGGGGGAGTGTTGAAATAAGACAAAACAATGAACAATTAATCACTCGCCAAAGACTTGTGTGCACTTTATTGTGATGTTATTCCTAGATACTGTCATGATTGTTTTTTTATTCCTCTATGATGTTGTTTAATATCAGGGGTCTCAAAATGCCTAATCCCACATTTCACTCGATGTAAAAAGGCTGAATATTTTTCAAGTATTTAATTCAAAATTCCAGTATCAAAGATAAAAACAAGTATGTTTCCAGTATTGTAGTGATTGAAGTTATAAATTGGTCAGGAGCTGGTTGCCACCTATGTTTCACACACGGTGCTAGGCAAAAGTGGTTTCATCATCATGAATTGTTCCAGCCTGTAACCGGGTCAGTTAGTAAAGACCCTCCAGATTCCTCTTTCTTTGAATAATTTTTTTTCATATTTGAACACTGTTAACTGCTCCTCCCAACTCTCTTTGCCTTGTCTTTTACCCACATACTTAATTTCAGTGACTTTTTGGTATCCACTACTTTTCCATCCTCATTATATGTCCATACCAACTTTGTCTTGTTTCCTCTATCTCATTTTCCATCCTCATATGTCCATACCAACTTTGTCTTGTTTCCTCTATCTCATGTACTCCCACTCTTTCCCAGTTAACTTAGTCTTTTTCTATCCTCCTTACAAACTTCATTCCCATGGCCTCCACTTTCCTAATCTCTTTTACATTTATAATAGAAGTTTCCGATGCCTGTGGGCCGATAGGTATAAAGTACACTCAGTAAACACTTCAAGGACACTTCTCCATAGCAAGCACTTTACCTATAGAAGAACATCTTGTGACCTATTCTCTCACATTAGACACAATCTACTTTCACGATATTTTCGTTTCTCAACTCTACTCCATTTAACTTTAGAGCTTATCCTATTCAGTGATTACCTGCACTTCACACTCTGCAATGCCAAATTTAATTCCACACTATTCCTGTACCTCCTCTCATATCAACCAAATCATCGGCAAATGTCATGACCTTCATTATTTCTTCCTAGAGTTTTACTGCCACTTTATACATGCCCATTTAGATTATAATTACCACTGCAGATAGTGTGGTGAGAAAGCACTCCTGCTTCACTCAATTTTTTATTTAAAGGTCACTTTATCCTCCCACTCTTTGTCTTGACACAACTCTTACTATCCCCATATTTCACAGCCCAAAATTTGGCAGCTCAATACCGATTTAATGATAATTCCCCACATGAAGGAAGGTGCAATAGGAATAAAATTGGATTGTTGATAAATATAAATAATAAACACAAAGCTTGAATTTTATAGTTTTTTTATGTATAAAGTAAAGCCTACTTACACAATCAACATGTATTTGTATTTTGTAGGCATTATTTAATTCAATACTAATATAGTATTTTAAAATTATCACATGTCACTTTTATATTTTACATTAATTTACAAAGATATAGAAAATTAAACCAAGAACTAAGATTCCAAGAGTTTGAAAAGTTCTTCTTGGCAAAACATAATTTTGATGATGGCACACAAAACCAATTTAACACTACATTTGAATAATTCTCATATGCACTAAAACGTGCACTAATAAACAATTGATGCAGTCAAAATAAATAGTTTTTATTATTAAATTTGGATAATTTTTTGTAGTAATAGGATTTGTTGGACTTTTTCGAATTTAGGGGGCCATGAAACGTTGACATTCATCAAAACCTCAAGTACAATTTTTTTTATGATCACAATACTTTCTCTACCAGTAAGATCACGAGAAAGTAAAAAATGGGACCTTCTCATTTATTTTTGTAAATATATTTACTTGGACTAATTAAAAAAAAAAGGGTTCCTCAGTTTTTAATAACAAATTTAGCCCTGATGATCAAATGAGTTTAGCACACAGTTCACTATTTCACAACCACAGTATTGGTTCAGCGCTAGTGTATTTGATTCTGATCTAAGAAACATAGGTTAGAGTCTTGACCATGAATAAAGGGTGACTTAAAATGCTTTCTTATCTCTGTCGTTGGGTTAAATCATTTATAAACTCTATTCAAACATCACCTATAAAAAGAGTCCTGACCAGTAACACAGAGACTTAAAATGCTTTCTTACCTTTGTCCTTGAATAAAATCGCTTTTTAAATTTCCACACATTAAGTAAACCTCATTTGAGTGTACAGAGAGACTGGAAATAAAAAAAGAGGTAAAAAAACCATGGGCGAGGAGCGAATTTTGTTTCCCCTGTTTTTTGATCAAAAATAAACCCTTTCGGTTACCAGCTATTTACACAGTTTACTAGGAGTGTGCGAAGATCAAACAAATTTATAAAAAAATAATCAAAACACACATTTATGTTGATTAGTTTAATTTTTTTTCATTAATGTTTGCATAAGAAAATCTGACGTAATTAAATTTCATTTTGTGATAATAAATTAATTTATAATTTTGAGAAAAAAATATTATTTATCTTTGAAATATGGCCTTTTAAAATTATATTTAATACCTATATTTTTCAAAGTTATGCAAAGTATAATATTCTTATCCATTTCGTAGTGAAGTGGACTTGCCACAACCCTAAAGTTCACTATACTTGACAATAGTATAAAGTAAACAGATGAGGCAAGAATTATAATCAACTGGACAAATCAAATTAATTTTTCAATAGGAGTGTGCGAAGTCCACTTTTACAATTCAAAGTGAACCTGAATCAAGGATAAATCTTAAGCCAAAAGAGGTTTGAATATTTGTTATGTTTTATACTTATTTGACTATATGCATTAAGCACACTATTTAATGCACAATTGTTTGTAATATTTAGAGATGTGATACCCTTTTTTCCCTCGATTTCGATTCTTAAGTTCAACCTTAATTTTCGATTTAGATTCTTAAGTTCAACCTTGATTTTTTGATTCTCGAACATTTTCTTTTTCATTATTTATATCTTTATATTACAGAAAGTTTCCATCCTTAATCTACATATTATATATGGATTGTTTGTTTAGAATCGAATCATGTATTCTGAGTCTCACTTAACCTTTTATTATATTCAGGCGACTACGGTATATTTACAATTTGCCGGCATTTAAATGAAATAGCAACTAAACTTAAATAAGAGAGAATTATTAGCTATGTTAAGTGTTACCGTTTTGTTCAGCCGACAGTTTTATTGAGAGCTAAGAATTGAACTAGCGAGAATCGTAATATTAAGACCAGTTATCGATTCTTTCGATACCAATAAGAATCGAGGGTATTGAGGAATCTAGTTTTGACAGCCCTAGTAATATTACATACCAGCTACTTTACAACATTTGATTCAATTACATCAGATTTTTCATATGAATATTAACATGTAATGTACATAACAGTTAAGAATGGCTAAATTTATCATAACAGAATATTTTAGCTATCAATATTTTATTGTGAAGCTTCACACACCCTTTTCATCAATATTGTCAACATAATTTTACTCCACTACAAAAATAGTGGTAGTTCAGCCTCTGACCAAAATCAAACTAAAGAATTTGGATTGTCTTTGTAAAACTGCTCCCCGAACCACTCGTCGTGTTCTTCAAGATATCTGGAACAAAAAACATGATTACTTAATGACTTAAACAAGTCAGTTGTTTGTTGAAACAAAGAGTGAATAAAGTGAATTAAAAAATGTGATGTTGGTGTTTGAAATCAAACACTTACTTCATGAAATGGTACATGTCTCGCAAAATCAACTTTAGCCGTCTTTCTGTCATGTTAGTAGAGTACAGCATCTCAGGTAACTTGACTAAAACAAAAAAATAATTTATTAATAATATTATAATGGAAAACGTACAGTAAAGAGGGATAAGAACAAAGTACTTTACAATGCTGCCCCCTGGACAAACTGTAGGGGTGTGTGAGTATGAATAGTTGTGTCATAAATCCATTAAAAGTCCCACCCAGAATGTTTACTGCTCGTGAGACAAGGGTAGGCAGATAATCTGGTGGCTCAGAGTTAAAAATACTAGTTCTTTTGTTAAATAAGAGAAAGGGGAAATACCATTGTTAGCATAAAGCAAGAGGTTGTGGCCTGCCTAAAGCTTGATTCACAAGCTCACTGTAAATAGAAAGCAGAATCTGCCCCAGAGGCGCAACCATTTAAACACTTTAAGTTGATCCATGATGCACTGCAACGCTAACTTAAGACAGCTGATTATCAACAAATTTTATTTTCTAATAGATAGACATATATTTTAGATTATTGTCCCGATAGTTGTTTACAAATTATAAAGCTGTGTCGTGGCACAATCCGATACATTGATACATACGCTTGACATTATCGGGCTAATGGATAAGTTGAATGTATGATTTAGAGCCTGATTTTAATAAAAAAGATAATTATTTGGAAATTAGAAAAGTTACCTGAAATGGGTTAACTTATTCATACGTCAAATCATGTGATCTACAGCTGCTTTGATAAATGCCTATAGTAAAATATTTAAATAAGCTAAAATCTGCAATGACTAAAGTGACTACACTTTTATAATGTCAGTGTGCATGGATATGAGATGATGAGCGTGGGACGAATCCTGGATAGCTCAGTTCTAGAACAGTGACGCGCTAAGATCCAGTGTTCAATTTTATTCTAGTGTCCAGGTGTGATTTTCAGCTAATTTAAATTAATTAAAGTGTATTCTCCTCCATACAGACATTCCCGTAGTTAAAATTTGCAGCGTGTGTGTTGATATTCATTTGGAATTATTTCAGGAAGCCGTAATTCAAACCAAAACTCTTTGTGGTGAATTTAAATGTATGATATGGTTCCTTACCAACTCCACCGAGTAGGGAGCTATTATGTCGTAAGTAAATGAAACATTAGAACTTCAACCATCCGGATTTATGAGTGCCAGACGTGATCCGGATAGTTAGATTAATAGTTTAATTAAGGCAATGTTTCAAAATTCAATGCAAAATTTACTCTTAAAACACTTACTGTTTTTGCAATAATACTGCCACATTACAGAACTGTAGTAAAAAAATAAGGTAAGTTTAAAGTTATTGCTACTGTAAACAAGAATACAATGAATTTGAATCGAGGTTTGGGGATGGCATTTGGCCTTAGAATGGCACAGTGGTCTGGCTGGCGAATACCATCTTTATTCGCAGCGATACAGTATGACAAGTTTCAGTGCTCTACAGTACAGTATTTTTCTTTTTTTATTTCCTGATAACGATTCGGATATTTAGCGATCTGGATGACTGGAGTTCTACTGTAAATATGCCACATACATATTTTCTACCTTTGTTATGAGTCTATTTACGTACCTGAAAACATCGTAGATCAAATCTTCATTATTTTAAGTCTATATAAATTCTTGTTCGATTTCACCTTTTTGCTTTTTAGGGTTGAACTTAGCCATGTTCAATAAACACGCAAAATTAAGATTTTTTTTAGAAAATACCTAAAAAATGCAGTACTCATGGGGGAACATTAGATATATTTTCAACACTTATACGTTTTTTATAAACTTATTAATGTTAAGTTTACAAACTATAGGAAAGAAAACAAGACAAAATAAATGTCACAGCTCAACACTCAGGTAGTAAGACGTGGTTCTAAATAAAGCACTTAAAGGTGGGGTCATTAGTCGGGTTAGCCTGATGCTTACTGGGTCGCCTGTCTTAGTTATTGGTAAGTACAGTCAAAGCAAGAAGTTTCAGGAAATAGACATAACAAATTTACATTTGCATTGATCAATTCGGTGTCCATAATAAAATAAGAGTGTAGAGTTAGGCTAATAAACCAAACAAATTTGAAATAAAGACATAATATACTACAAAATTATATAAAATCATAGTATCGGGCTATGAAATGAAAAGTACTTGTATAAGATCAAAAATGATGTAATTTTACAACTATTAAATAGCTTATAAATTAAATACTAATTCATTTGAAATATTGTAAATACTTTATTGCACACACTTAATATACTTGTATAAGATCAAAAATGATGTAATTTTACAACTATTAAATAGCTTATAAATTAAATACTAATTCATTTAAAATATTGTAAATACTTTATTGCACACACTTCATATGCATGTCTAGCTAGAATAAATTTAATCCCCATGCATTAACTACTTTACCTTAAAATGAGTATGTAAAATGGATAAAATAGTAAGTTTGACTACTTATAACCCAAGAACTGTAATGATTTGAAATCAATGAATAAATATTTATGATTATATGTATACACTTATTAAAATAATGCAATACAATTTTGGTGGACGAATGACCTTAATTCAAAGTATGGATGTAACAATGGAACCAATACATTACATAACCATTCACTTTAATTATTTTTATTCTACCTAACTAAACTTAAGAATTATTTATAGAGAAGAATAAACTTACGTTCAAACATATCTTCTAATATTCGGATACAAGATTTGAATCAATAGAACTATAAGTGAAGTGAATTAACTGATATAATTTCTAGTTAATGTTACAGACCTAAAAGCCGCGCTAGGTGCGCAGCGCCATAGACCAGGCACGGTACCACGGGTGACTCAGAGTACAACTTGTCTGGTATACACCTCCACACCAAGACTCGGTTAAGGAGTGTGCAACTCCGTGGCGATGTGGGGCGCTCGGGAATACTTGGCAGACTGGAAGATTGGGAATTAGAGCTGAAACACAACAAGTTGCTCATTTACTATACACAATTACACTAACTTTCTAGTCTTTGTTTCAAAGATCTACCTACTACCTATTTGTCCAATGGAAGCAACCTAAAGAGTGAGTTGTGTTCTTTTTTCATCGAAAAAGTCATATTATGTTCGTTCCTTTTATATGTTTCTATCCACCTCTACTGTACCTTCTTCCAATTACATATTAGAAAAATAAGATCCATGACATGTTTATTATAAACGGTTTTATTGATTAATTGAAATTTCAAAAATATAGAAACATTTTCAGGCATCAGGCACTTACTTGGAGAAATGATGGTTGATCACTTCTTCGGTTTTCACAGTAAAGGGCTGTTGGTCTGTGTCTCGGCCAAACTGCCCCAACCCATTGGTCATTGTGGTTTCTGCATCTGGACGGTTTGAACGAAGAATACGCTTACGGCCTGAAGTAAAGAAACATTTAAACAATAATGATGATTGTTTATTGCCTTACTCCGTATAGCTCATAAGGAGAGACATGCAAAAGGTAAGGTTATTTTTAGGGAAAAAGTGGTGTTATTTTTCTTAAAAAGCAATGATATTATAAGCTGAAAACAATATTATTTACACAAATATGAGTCAAATTAGTATTTATTAAGAAAACTAAGATATGACTGTCTACATTTTTCATTCATATTGTGTTTATTTACATATTCAGGGAAAAATCAAATATAAATATGCACTAAACATTTCACATTGGGTAATGTCAAACTTGATATAATATCTCAATACATTACCTGCCACTTTTACAAATAGCAATATCAGAATAATGGATTATCAATTATTTATTTATGTTTAATAAGGCCATTATTAGTGCATCAGCAATTTATCTTGACAGCCGATTAATCGGTTTTTCTAGTTTAATGTAACACAACATATGAACTACATTCTAAATGTTCGGGAGGAAAAAATCCATATAGTATCAATGCTTCTGGACAGGACTCAAAAGTAATATCAATTGTTAAGGAATGATTATACATATTAGATGTATACAACTTATTTCCATTCCACTGTAGCTACAGATATTGTCCCTTCTCTCTCTCTATTTTATGCTGAGCAAGTGTGGAATAGCCTGGCAAATCAATTTCTTTCTTTGTGTGTGTGAGCATGATATATAGAAAGAACGAGGCTATTTTGTTCCTGAAGCAAGAAGAATAGCTCAAGGATGATGCTCAGGATAAATTATAATTAATAGTGTTTTGGTAAGACAAATTATTGCAAAATAACATTTAGAAACATTTGAAAGACAACCTTGTAAAACAGTATTTGTGAAATTTTGTTTTATTTTCACAATAAATAGCATTTGTGTGAAAGAGTAGACATGCAAGACCCACTCCAAACACAGCCATCACGCCAATCAGGAGAATCCAGCTTTATCTGGTATTTGAGTTAATCTGTTTTAAGCTAGTAGTTAACCTTCAAACTTTACCAACTAAACTTATATGTAATTCTGTGTACCGCTGAGCTAGTCAGAAAACGTGCTATTTTTTTAAACACAAATTTTTTGGGCACTTGACAAACAGCTATTTAAAAAATTAATTTCAATTACAAATTAACATGCTGAAAGGTTTTTGAACACATCATTGCATGTCCAAAAAATTAGGAAGTTTAGTCATTAGCTGTTTCGTGATGAGTAATAAGTAGTGGTCTCAAAATGGCACCTAATATGGGAATAGTCTAACACGCACTGCTCTCATATTAAACTAGAATGTCGAAGACGGGGTTCGAACCCGGTCGGGTGCATTGAGGATGGTTTTTACTAAATGGTTTTCCACTCTCCCTACATGCTAATGCACATCCTCTGAATTAAACCTTCCCAACCCCAACACATTAGTGAAACGAAAATAGAGGTGTAAGGCCCAAACAGGTAGTAAGACACAGTGGGGAAGAATAAAAAAGTGGGCGCGCCATTTTGTTGACATATTTTTTTTTGGTCATCACAGACAATGCTCATGTGCATACAAATTCTGTTCATGATCCCCTGTTTGTGGAAACAATTTTCTATAGGTCAGTCTTTGAAAATTTTAGATTTGTAGCTCCAATTCGCTTGGTTTACGTTCTATTTTTAAGAATCAATGTTAAATATACTTTTTTTCTCTTTCAAAACACAGCAAAGATAAGTTAGAATGAGAAGATAATACTGTCAATGAAATTTGTAGATTCTTTACTTTTATGATTGTGAAAAAAAAAATCTTGCTGATATATTAAAATGACTTCTTAAGTAGATATTTGTAAATAAACATAATAGTTTACAAAATGCAAAAGTTTAGTTGTCAAAGGCTTTTCATTTCATATATATTTTCTAGTTTCCATTAGTAAAGTGTGCAATCATTTAAATTTCTTTTCATTTTCAGGCCATTTGTTCATAGTGGTTAGCTCATCAAAGTGTGAGCCTAGAAAAGTGCAAAAAAAAAACACACCTTTTTTAAATGTCTTATGATTTAAAACACTTTTTCTGTTTGAAACCTTTTAAATGTTCTCTAGAACCAACACCAATTAAAGATTATTTAGTTTAACAACCCAGTAATCTCTACTTAGCTGTTTTGTTCTCACAGCAAGGGTATGGTGATTGTGAGATGAAATGGAGGACCTACAGTTTAACGTGGAATTCAAACCAAGGTGGAGGCCTGGCATTCCTCACATTAAGTTGTGATTAATACACGTCTTGTCACAGGTGAAGGAAGGGTTTGGTAATAAGATAAATCTGTGCTGGGATTGGGGATTAAAACCCGGAACCCCAGCACAGAAGTCCCAACACCTTACCCCTAGACCACCAGGTCACCCGATTCTCACAACAGATAGACTGAACCTCACAAATAGTTGATCTTGGCCAGGTACTTCTGCCAACCACCATTTCCAAACTACAAAATATACGTGAGTAGAATATATTTCTGACCAAATTTTTCAAACTACCTTGCTTTCGGAACCTAACAAATAACTGTTCCGTCTACCCCTAAGTTTTATGTAAATTTCTCCCTTATAAGAGTTTAAGAAAGATACACCTACCTTTCTTTGGTGAGGCTGTACTGGGAGGTTTCCCGTCAGAGTCCCCGGGCTGAAGGTGAGGATCCTCTTTCTCCTCCTTCACTGTCACAGGATGACCTTCATCAGACTCTCTTGACAGTGAAACAATACATTTTAGTTAAGAGTCATGGTAAACTCACATTAGCGCTAAGAGCCAATGGTGATTTTTTGATCGGGGTGTGCAAAGTACTCATTTTTAATATGAATCGAATAATATGAAATCTATTTCCCAAGTCAAGTTGAGGTTGAAATATTTAAAGAAAAATGTTTAATATTGGGAAGGGAAGTCAAATTGAAGTTCGAATATTTTTTAAAAAATATTTAATATTGAGAAGGGAGGGATATATATGTTGTTAACAGAGCTTGATTAAATTCAATACAAATTTTTATCTTCATTTTACCATTGAATCCTAAATCACCAATTTGAATCTTGGGCAGGAGCGGGGAGGTGAGGGAGGGAAGGAGAAATATTAATACAGAACACTAGAAGAAAGTAGTCATATCAATTCTAAAACATGCTTTTGGACATCCTGCATTAACACAACATAGACACCTATGATTAGTTCTGAGAAAGAGGTTTTTCAAAACGTACTTTTGGAAATGTTCTTTGTGAACGAAGAATTTGTTTAACTAAATAAAACCTTAAGTTTTGTAGTATGATGTATGTTTAGCAAACACATTTACTATGTTTTATAACTTAGAATATTAACAAGAATGAATAAGATATAATTCTGGGTATCATAACCTTGGATGCAACAAATAAATATTTTGTATTATATTAGGAAGATATAGGAAAAGTGGATAGAAACACATAAAAGGGACAAACACAATATAACTTTTACAATAAAAAGAAGAACACAGTTCACAATTTACATTACTGCCATTTAGGGGTCTGTGAGCTTGGGTTTTTTCATTTGAGTCGAGTATTTCTAAAAGCTTCCAAGTTTGAGTCAAATTCGAGTATAGGCCTATTAATAATTTTAAAATGTTAGAAAGTATATTAAAGCACATGTTCTTAAAATATGAATGACATTTGTTTTTTACAAAGAGTAAATAAATATTTATGAAAAAAAAAGTTAAACAAGGGAAATAACGGTTTTTAAATTAGAAATAACACAATTTAAAAATAGAAACAACACTCAAATAAAAATCTAATAAAAAGTGATTAAAATAGTTTCACAATCATGTCTTTAAGGACATTAAAATTACACCAACAATAATCACAACAACAAAAAAATGTAGAAACACTGTACAATGATAAAGTAGGTGATAGTGAAGGAAGTCAACCTGAAAGGATAGTTGTGTTAGGCCTAGATAATAACAAACACACTTCTCTCTTCATGTCTTATTAAACGTTTACACTTCCCACTTCTTCAAACTTCCACAGTTGCACATTCGTTTTAATTTTTGGGAATATTACTTTTTCATTAATGTCTCTTCACATGAAAAATAAATATTTCTGAAAATACCAAACAATGTGCAACAGTGAAATTTGGAAGAAGTGGGATATGTAAAAGTGTAGAAAGAACCTAGAGAAGTGTGTTTGTATATATCTATGCCTAACCAAACTATCCTTTCAGGTTGGCTTCCTCCACTATCACTTTACATTATTGTAGCTTGTTTCTACATTGTCTTGATAAAAAGTTAATAAAATTGACGTTTTAATAAGCTTATATTTCTCCAAAATATGATTTAGTAACTTAATTAAGCCTATTAAAACATAAGAATCATAAACAAAGAAGTTTTAAGTGTTTGGTATTTCATTTATTATTCCTTAGTGTAATTGTGCATTATCACGTCTTTTGTTCCATTTCCATTTCTTTATAAGCAGTTGCTCATGCACATTGTATGAGCTCTCGTTAGACATTATTTTATCGATAAATTTACTTCAATTCAACTTTTAATGCTTATAAAAGTTGATGGTGAGACTTTAAAATTAAAAATATGACTAAAATAATATTTTTAGCAAACAATAATAAATAGTAAATGCTTTTTAAATATAAATAAGTTTGGTAAATTATGTATGCAAAATATAAGAACATTGAATCCAAACAGGTTAATCAACATAATTCTAAAACTAGAGAATTACTAAACTAGAGCTAGGTTTGTAACTAAACGTATTAATTAATAAGAGTTTTAAATCTCTCAAGTTTGAAAACATTTAGTATAATAATATATTCTTGATATTTAATATAACATGAATTATTATTTTAGAAAGGGACCAGGTAAAAATAGTAAAAAGAATCATTCAATAATCTTCTTAGCTATTTTTATTTTCATTCCATTGTCATGGCAACACAAGTAAACAACTTCAATCAAGTATAATTCAAAATGAACGACAATATTGAATAAATTTACTGGTCGATAGAGGTTTTAAAGCTCTATTACGTTATTAATGTGAAAATTGAAATTAATTTTTAACAATTTGTTAAGTAACCGAATGATTTATAAGAGAAAATGCTGATATCATCTCAATTAAATCGACTATGCTTACTATTGCATTTTAAAAATTCATTATTAACTACATCAAGTGGAAGGTCGAAAATGATGAGCCTACCAAACTTTAGATCTATACCTCGAGCTTAAGCAACATGCTCGAGATCGAAATACGAGTACTCGCAGAGCCCTACTGCCATTGGACAAAGAGGCAATGCTTGCCTCTTAAAGAAAGTCGATTGTTACCGCCCAATCGCCCGACCTAAGTTTTATTCTATCGAAACTCATCAGGGAGGAGTGTGAAACGTGCAACACAACTTCCTAAAATAGAAAACCAAAAATATAATACAAAAGTGAGAAAATGGAAAATTGTTAAGAATGATAGGACACATATATAGGAACATGTAAAAGGTATAACATAAAGGACAAATGCATGAAAAGGACATTGGATGCGAAAGTAAAGTGTGAACTGTGTTCTTCTTTTCCTTGTAAAAGCCATGTAGTGTTTGTCCCTTTTATATGTTTCTATCCACCTTTCCTATATCTTCTTCCAAATATAATACAATTACCTCATAAAGCGAAAAGAGGTTTTCCGTATAGAGATAGATTGACGTTTTGTTAAGATTTGTGTATTAAAAATTAGGGGTATGCGAGTACCCAAACATTCAAATTTGAGCAGAGTTATAATAGTTGCCCAAATTCTACGATTTTCACAAAACTAAGAAAAGTTAATTATTAAGAAATTTTGATTTATTTATGAAACTTCAGTTTGATTAATTTGATTAAATTTTAATATTTTTTTCAAGGCAAATCGATTTCTTCAATATTACCTTTTATCTAATTCAAAAAGAAATAACTACAATTTTTTTTAAAATCATTTAAAAATCTGCAATCTTTCTTTTTCCAACAAAAAAAAAGTGTGTACAGTGGTTTAGGCAGAGATCTATTACAAAAATTCAATTTGAAATATTTCTATAAACTAAAAAAAAAAGTTTTTTATCCAAATTCAAATAAGTGAAAAAGTCTACTGGTACACCTCCCAGTAAAAATATTATTCACTCTCTTTTTCCCTGTTCTTCTAATTAAAATAGATAAAATATTTTTTGTTATGAATCCTCTACCCTTGTCATTCCAATACTAATGGCTATGGTTTTCAGCCTCAGTCTAATATGTTTTAGGGTGTCTAAGCAATGGTTCGATCTTAGACTTTGATGTTTCAAAGTATTACTCACCCTACTAAATAATTAAATAAGATAATCCTTTGTGAACATCTGGTTTAGTCATTGAATGAATACTCAGGTTATTATATTTAAAGTTAAGACAATGAGTACAATCAACAAGCCCACCTGGAATGAAAGGCAAAGAGTAAAAGTGATATTATGGAGTGCAAGTTTGGAGAGAAAAGACCGCAATGGAGACCAACAAATAAATGGGAGGAGCATATAGCAGAAAGTGTGTGAGCTAGAGGAGAATAATGAAAGGATAAACTGAAAAAGCGGCATTTTACTAACCTAATATGGCCCCAGGATGGTAAGATTGATAATATTCATAATACATACAGTGCCAATGTAAACCAACTTACCTCGCTGAATCTGATATTTCCTGTTTGATTTGAGGTCTGAGCGGCGGACTGCTCCTCAACTGCTTGTACTGTTCTTGTTCGTGCCTGTACAACAACTGGTCTCCTAGTGTGAAGTCAAAGTAGATGCGCAAACCATTCACCAGCTCACGAATAAGGTTTAGACTGAAACATGTTTAAAAATTACCATATTTACTTATTAAACATTGAGAGGAGGATAGAACGGCAAAGCCCGCATACTTACCAGAAAATTGTAGCCCTCAAAGTTCACAACAAAACACAAAATTATGTAATTTTGAGGATACACCAGTTGTTACAACAGAATCTAAGTGAAAATGATCTACGTCTAGCCATGCTGCCATAGTCTAGCCTGTGTTTTACTCTATTCTGTTGAAGAATGGGGCTAATGTACCCCGGAAATTACATAATTACGTTTTTTTGTTGTGAACTTTGAGGCCTACAGTTTTCTGGTGAGTAGGACTTGCTCCTCTATGCCCCTTTCAATGTTGAAATTAAAAGTATATTTTGAGAAAAAAGTGCATTTAATTTAAAGGGATTATTTTTAGTCCATACATTATTTATTGTCTTAGTTAACTGTGTATATTCTTTGTGTTATTTGCTAAGCTTACATGTTCATATCTGTGTGTCCTATCATTCTTTACCAATTTCTTTTCTCTCTCTTTTAGGAAGTTGTGTTTTGCATTTCACACTCCCCGCTGATGAGTTCCCATAGAATGAAACTTAGGTCGGGAGATTGAGCGGTAGTGATTGCTTTTCTTCAAAAAATAGTCATTACCTCTTTGTCCAATGCCAGTAACGTAGGGTGTGAACTACGCCCTTTTCATTGTAAAGGCCATGTAGTGTTTGTTCCCTTTTGTGTGTTTGTCTCCATCTTTCCTGTACTTCCTTCCAAGTATAATACAGTTACCTCATAAAGCAAAATGAAGTTTTCCTTATAAAAATATATTAAATGTTATCTATTAAGTGTGTGAGAATCCTATATATTATTTCTGTTGTCAACATCCCTTTTTCTCAACTGATAAAAATCTTATAGCGATAAATAAGGTATCAGTGGATATGAATTTTTACCGACTTCTGACATAGCAGACTCAGTTTATGTTAAAACACATTATTTGTTTAAAACTTAAATTAAAAGAAAAGTCTAATAATATTTTTGTATCAATTACCGAAAATAAACTCTCTTTGCTATTTTGTGTATACACTTTGCTTAGTATTTAATTTCAAAACAACAAAAGACTAAATAATTTGGAATAATGGGGGTAGTGTGTGTGTGAGGGGAGGATGGAAGTTTGAATGTGCGAAAGTTTCACACGAGTTTATTGGTGGTACTTATTTACTGGATCATATAATTTTGAATCAAATACAGAATAATATAAATCAAATAAAACCGTTAATTTTATTACATCTCTAATATAAATTATTTTAATCAGTGAGTTAGTTTCAAAAATGGTGTTTTACATTTATCGATATTGTGCTAAAAGTACTATAAAACTTTTTTTTTATACCTATTAAATGTTAATTTGATGCCCTTCTATAGTTCTCTAGTTTAACACCTGTTATCTACCTTGATGGGATACATACCTTCTAGGGGTGTGAGAGTACTCTAAAATTCAATTTGTAGCAGATGCTCGAAATAGATTTTTGACAAAACTAAAAAAATTAAGGACTAAGAATTTTCAATTTTATCTCTCTCTAAAATTACAAGTTTAGTTAATTTGATTTAATTTTAAGATATTATTTCATATTAAATGGTGTAGCTCAATAGTTTCTTTAGTCTAATTTAAAAAGAAATAAGTTATACACATAGATTAAATTTATTTAAAAATTCAAATTTGTGTGATAGTTATTATGGCATAAAAAAAAAGTAGGTTAATGTAAGTGTGTAATTGTGATTTGTGCATGGATCTATTACAAAAATTCAATTTGAAATTTTTCTTGTACAAATATTAATCTATATTATTCCAACTCAAAGAGACTCAAAGACTCTTGCTTTCATTCGAACCTTTATTAGAAGAGAAAAATGACTATTCACACACCCCTAATAGATTTCCAACCTTTTCGGGATCCCGTCTACTCCTAATTGATCGTTATTGTGCCATTTTCCTTTGAAAAAGGAATGACATTTTAAATGTTGACAAATAAAAATAAAGATTAAAATTCACAAATCAGAACCGAGGAAAACTACAGGAATTGTAACATTGTTTTATAAGCCCTGATCAAACTAAATCGCTTGTGTCAGTGTGGAGGTAGAACATGCAAACCAAGCTAGTTTTGTACCCTTTGCAAGCCTCGTACACATTTGCGGCCTTGTTGGGTGGAGGGTTGCGGTACCGCCCTCGCTCCTGTTTACCCATGTGGCCACAAAGTTGTGTGATAGCGCAGTAGTGTAGATACCCCTCAAGGATGGTTGCTGCATTAGGCTGCACTGGAATGTTCACCAACTAAAACATTCATCATTTTTACCTCAATAATTACATATATAAGTGCATTTTTCAACCCGCAAGTGTACTCCAATTTTCATATGAAAGGTATTTTAGAATATATAAACATATAATTTTACAATATTCCTGTGTTTGTCCTTTATGTTATACCTTCTACATGTTCCTATCTATGTGTCCTATCATTCTTTACATTTTTCCATTTTCTCCCTTTTGTTTTTCTGGTTTCCTCTTTTGGGAAGTTGTGTTGCGCGTTTCACACTCCTCCCTGATGAGTTCCGATAGAATGAAACCTAGGTCGGGGGGAGGGGTGGTCGGTGACTATCAATTTTCTTCGAGAGGCAACCGTTATCTCTTTGTCCAATGGCAGCAATGTAAAGTGTGAATTGTGTTGTTCTTTTCATTGTAAAAGCCATATTGTGTTTGTTCCCTTTTATATGTTTCTATCCACCTTTCCTGTACCTTCTTCCAAATATAATACAATGTTATTAATGTTATTTTATAAGTATTGATAATATCTATTGAAGGTGACAACTGCAGATAACATGTCCTGGTTAAAAATCTGCGAAGTGGTTTTTTTAATGTTTGAATCGAGTCTCAGATAGAAGCAAATATTATTCACGAATTTTGAATAATTATCAAATCCAATCACATAATATCCTATCCAGATATTCTAAAATTATGCTATCAAAAGAGTTAAAACTTTATAAAACAAATTTAAAAAACAAGTATTTGGACTCTAATGCTGTTATTTATAAATATAAGTTCTTCAACATGTTTACACAATAGTTCGCCTTATCAAAGTTAAGCAATAAAGTGCACCCCTACCTTTTTGATGAATATAAGCTATTTCAATATATATCATCATTAATAAATGTTAACTTTTTTGCATGACGTCTTACCACACAGCACATTTGTAGCATATTATATCCTAGGGTGAGGTTGTAGGCTGCACAAAGGTATTTTAAGGTGGTTTATGGGGGAATAAATTGTGGCTGGTACAGTAATAATTAATACATGTTTACTTAAATTCATAGGAATTGTTACTAAAAATATATTAGCGTGTTTTAGGTATATTGTGGGAGTTTCCTTGGCCTTATTTTCTAGTTTAGTTTCATATGACTTGAGTTATTGAATCCTTACTTTACATCCATTACTTTCTTTAGCCAATGGCCTGGGTTAAGTTTTTTATTCAAGTAATATATTTTTCCACTACCGGCTGGCTATGCCTGTCTTAGCTTCATATGCCTTATAATCCTTCTTAAGACTAGGGCAGGCACAACATCCATTCTCCGGCCATTAATTTATCAATGTGAAAGGGTAAATCCATATTTTCATCAATGATAAATTTTCGACCATGCCAGGAATCAAACCTGGGTCCCATTTGCTCAGTAGGCAGCCACCATGCTACTGGCTGAGCTAAGGTGTCAAAAAGTTACTGAATCGAATAATATAAAATTCAAATTGATTTTGATGTTATCGAAACTTCACAGACTCCTAGTCATAGTGTATGTATATATAAAAGTAGATCTAGTACTGTATTGCAAAAATACTGTAATGTTTTTATTAAAAAAATCTCCTTCTGAAAACTGTACTCGTATTATATACACTTTAACTTAATATTTTTCACTAAAAAAAGGCAGATTCATAAAGAGATATATTTTTTTTTAGCATGCAGGTCAAACTCAAAGATCAAAATGAAATGAGATAGAGAGTATTTCTTATTTCAGTGTCAGTGAACTGGTAATTCAGTAGTTTAGTGTTAGTTGGTGGCAGAATGTGTCTCTCAAGTAAACAAGGAAATGATAAAAAGAGAGCAATAAGTAAGGCACAACTAACATAATCCGTATAGACTGCAAACAAGTTTGGTGTTAGTGTATAACACGAATGAGTGTGTAAGAGAAAGTGCTAAACAAATAGTTTGGTGTTTCTGAGACGAATATACAACTTTGGCAAGGATATAAAGAATCGTTTAAGAGTGCCTGTGCATTAAGAAAACCATTCAGAGGGCCTAACTGTAATAATACTGACAAATTTGTTATGTTTTTACCTTGAGACCTTTTATTTTTCATGTAGAACAGCTTAAAAATGATATAATTGTATTATGTGTGATGCTGTATGATATTCAGGCCAATACAGTAACTTTTCTAGCTGTCAGTGAGACAGATAAAGTTATCTCTAAAATAAATTGGACAAGTTTAAAATACACAATATACCTAGTTGTAAAATATTTTTGTTCCATTAATCAGACAAGCAAGTAAAAAAAAAGTTTTTTTGTTTTAAGAATTTCAGAACTTGGACTGTGTGGTGGAAAAGTAATGGATTCAGAAGAAAATACTTCTTTTAGGTGTAACAAATGAAATGTCTTGGAAAATGTACGCTTGGGGAAGGTGCGAACTAATGCAAGGAGAAGGGAATAATGAGTGTTCAGCGGGAAAATAGCTGTCAGTGTTAGATTTATTGTTTTGTTTGTTCACTGTTTTTGTTCGAGGATGAGAATTCAATATTGTTGAAAGGGGGTTAGAGTCAAAGCAGACGATACCCAGAGGGGAGAGGAGGTAGGAGAGCTGCAGTGTAAGGTGCTTACCCTAGAGAAACATATGATTCAGGGAAGCAGATGTGAAAGGTGTCACCCTAAAGAGGTCTCAATCACAAACACCAACTACCCCCTTTTTCTGCCAAGTCTTCTTCTTCATCTTTAGAATCAAGAGATAAATTCATGTTCATAAAGGATTTCCAGAAATGTGCTGAAATACGATATCTATTAGCGAGATTGGAATCATCTTCGCTGGCTCATTCAAATACAGCAAACCATAAATACAATACCTCATTATGAGGATAGTAGTATTTAAAGGAAGAATTGTAAACATTTAAGAAAGCCCCAACCAGGATTCAAACCCTACGGTAAAACTAAAACCAGAAAATATTGATGTCTTTATCTCTATTATATATGGAAGCACAGGAAAAGTGGATGGAAACATATAAAAGAGATCACAAAATATGGCTTTTACAATTAAAAGAAGAACAGTTCACATTTTAAATCACTACTATTGGACTAAAAGAAATTACCAACTCTCGAAGAAAATAAAGGCTACCGCCCAATACCCGAAATCGAGTTTCATTTTATTGGAGCTCATCAAGAGGAAGCATGAGACTAACAACGCGACTTTCTTAGAAGGACAAGATAACCAATGATAAAACACCAAGAGATGAAAATGTAAGTGGCTGACTTACTTACGAGCCGAATCGGTCTCACATTTAGATCGGCACCTCACCTTGTTGTTATTGTTGATGAGGTTATAATCCTGATCTAACAATGACTTGAACTTTTCACTGAACTCGAGGAGAGGTGGCTCATCCTCTTCTTCTGAGGACTCTTCCCCCTCTCCCTCGCTGGAGCTCTGCTGACAATCAATCACTTCATCTTCCTGTAGCTCACATTCGACATTTGTTATGTTGGCCTGAACAAGAAAACAAAGGAGAGAGTGCAGTTTCAGAAATAGAATACGAGAAAAACAATTAGTTTTACTATTCTAGCATAGATTCTCCCTTGGCCCGGAAAAAAATATTAATGACTTAAATCTAATTTTATGACCTTTTAATGACTTTCATGTTTTATTACTGGTAGACACCCTGAAAGAAGTACAGAAGAGTGTTTTAAACAGAGCCGGCCAGTGGCTGGAACCTTTATGGTAATTATGATAAGGTAGGGATGAAGGTAGAATTGTACCTGCATTTGTGTGGCTAGAGAGCATGAAACCATTAATAAAAAATGCCCTAAGTACACTTGACTGAGATTTGAATCACAACCTTTTCAAACCTCCTAGAGTGAGACTAATATCTTTGTCCCATGTAACTGCCAGTGCGGGTACATTTAATTTTCAAACTACTCAAAATCTACCAATAATAAGCTATTCAATCCTTTCAGTCAAACACCCGCTGCAGTGGCCACCACACTCCCTGTAAACTAGACTGCCGATGACTGAGAGATAGAGTTACGAATCTCGGCCGGGTGTAATAAGGGTGGATTTTCCAAAATTGTTTCACTCTCCCCCTACATGCAAATGTGGGTACACTTCCTTTAAATATAGCCTTCCTAATCTATAAAACAATTAATACAATTAGCACATCTAGTTGAATAGCCCAAAAGGGTAATAATACCGGTGCCAAAAAAAAAGTCAAACAAACCTCTTCCTCCTCTTCGGGATCTGTGTCCTGGTTGCCAGACTGGCTAGGACTCGTGGTTCTTCCTGGGCTCTCCTCTTCGGACACCGCCCCTCCACCGCGACGTCGGCGGACCTTCCTCTGCTCCAGTGTCTCGGACTTACTACGGTTGCTTGTGCTTTTCTTGCGCTCTCGCCGGTACAGGTATGCACCTCTGAATCACGTGGAAACAGCTTTCATCAACCAGAAGCAATTTGAGAAACACTGCAGAGTGTACAAACTTAATATGCAAACTCTCTTGTGCCCAACATCTCACTACCCGTCCTAGTTATTTGAAGCATGTTCACATTATGTGGTAGGCACAAGAGGTAAATTTTAGAAGGTACCCGCGTTTGTGTGAAGGGAGGATGGAAAAACCATTAAGGAAAAACCTCACAATATATATATATATATATATATATATATATATATATATATATACACACACACACACGGTTCTGATTTGAGCCAAAACTTTCTTGCCATTAGCAAACCAACCCTGATGAGGGTGTCGCTTTAACCCAGATGCTAATTGATACAGGTAATTAACATATTTTGAGTTTGGAATTTTGATTTAACTACTTAAATTATGATCCAAGTAAGAAATAGGAGAAATAATAAATATAAATAATAATAATAATAGAAATAATAGAAAGGCTTTTATTAGAAATAGATTTAAAAAATTAATCTGAACATACCTACTACTTTACTCAAATAAAATATTTATTTGCTACATCTGTGGCTCAATAGAGGTAATCTATATGGAGTGGGGGTGAAGTCAAAAAGTATGTATCTTGAATCTTGATGTGATCAAGAAATCAGCGGACTCAATAATGTTTATGTGGGCGGAGGGGAAGGGGAGGAACCTTCAGTGCTCACACGATGTAAGGCCCCGCTCTTGCAATAAACTGGACTAAAAAAAAAAGTAGCCCTATGGCTTCTTTGGCTCTGACTGACAGCTCACAGCTGACAGTCAAAATTTAGGTATATACCTACATTTTGATTGTCAGAAGTGATAGCTGCTAAACACATGTTTTTTGCATATCATATGTTTCGGTGTAGGGATACATAATTTGGTCTGGTAACTTTTCAAAGCTTTTAGCTGTCAGTCAGCACCAAAGAAGCCATGGGGCTACTGTACCAATGATAGATACACCAGGGTTCGAATCATGGTTGGGTGTAGCAAAGGTGGTTTTCCACTCTATCCGCACAAACGTGGGTACACTTCTATATTAAACCTTCCTCATCCATAACCCATTAGCGTGTTCCCAAACGGGTAGTATGATGCGGCACAAGTAACACCCACTGAAAAATACAATATTTTTAATAACCATATTAGTTCAACTGGTAGAGCATCCACCTATCAAACAAATTGTTTTCACATCATTTCCAAGAGCTGAAAAGTTATAATTGGTAAATTATAAAACGGCCTATATAAATAATATGACTGTTGTATTTCTTCAAAAACATCATTCCGCTTTCCTTCTGGGAAGCGTCATTAAAAGCTAGGGCTATTGTATTATACAGTGTACTGTAATTTGGTCGGAGCTGAAACTCTTTTTTGTCTGGTAGGAAAACAAAATTGTGACCGCGCCACTCGCAAACTTTGTTCAAAATTGGCACAACAAAAACCTAGGCAATATTTTACAAGTGAATAGTAGTTGTAGTAATACATATTATTTTAACGCATTTTACCTATGATTTTCAGATTATACAGATATTTGTTAATCTGGATGACGCCCAGTACCAGTTAGAAAGGATAAAACGAGGTTCCACTGTATAACTGTAAATGTCGGTTCAATAACACTCACAACTGAAGCTGAGCCTTTTCCGCCAGGTCTCTCTGCAGCTGACGATTCTCGTCTGTATCTCTGAGCACAAAGTCTTCACTCACCAGCCGGTCCCAAGATGAGTTCCACCCCTGAAACAGAACATTATCATCGAGTCTTATTACCCAATGGGGTTATACACACACACACTAATGTGTAATGGAAGGGTGATTGTGAGATGAAATGGAGGACCTACAGTTTAACTTGGAATCCGAACCACGGCGCGAAGGCCCGGCATTCCTCACATTCACAAGTTGTGATTAACCCACGTCTTGTCAGAGTTGAAGGAAGGGTTTGGCAATCAGATAAATCTGTGCCGCGACCAGGGAGTGAATCCCCGAAACCAAACAGAACTACCTCGCAGACTGTGCAGAGGTATCTAGTTTACAAGAACAATCAAAGAACCCAGTAATTCAGGGAAGTTTTTGATCATTGTTTCCCTAACCAGGGTTTCAAGGAGTATGTACCTATGAGTTTTATTAATCATGGAATATTTTTTGGTGACACTAAAGGCTTATAAACAAGCTTTTTTAGCACCACGTCTCAGTTTTTTTCTTTTAGCATCATGTAGTACTACCCATATTAATTACAACAGTATGTTAGAGTTGAGGAAAGTTGAATTCAAAAGAAGTGTACTCGCATTTGTGTGGAAGGAGAGTGAAAAACTATTTAGCAAAAATCATCCTTAATACACTAGACCGGTGCTCAAATCCTGATCTCCGTCAGTCCAGTATATTGCACGAGTGATACCTGAGACTGTGCAGTCACTGAAACACGTCTTAATAATTCAGGTTACATGCTAATGTGTTAAGGATGAGTAAGGTTGTATTTAGAGGAAGTGTACCCAAATTTTTGTGGAGGGGGAGAGGAAAACCCTTTAGGAAAATCACCCCCAGTACACATCTGTGATTCAAACACTGATTTGCATGTAATTGTAGACAGTCTAATCGAGAGTGACTACACCATGCGGCTACCAAGCCAATTATATATAAACATATTAATGTAGATATTTAGATGATGTCATGGACTTCATTAGGCCTTTCTTTTCTTATGTAATAGGTTTGTTCAGTGCACCATTAAAGATTTAATAAAATTTGGAATTACAGATTATTTAATTTTCTCAAGGAGCCTGAGATAGCTATAGCAGAGCCTAGTTAAAAAAACACAGTTTTAAAGGATTTGTATGTGTTCCACATTACAGAAAAACACAAATGTCAACCATTTAATACATTTTTTTGTGTTTGCAAGTCTAAGTGCCTGTACAGGTTACCCACATATTTTCATAAAAGGGAAAGGGGGAAGGAAATTGAGAGGAAATGGAGTGGCGAACCATATGGGGGGAAAAAAAACCTCACTGCATTAAGTCAGGATTCAAACCATGGTCTTGTCACTAGACAGCCAGACTAGCCTGACTTTATGTTTAGTCTGCATGCCCAACGATGTGTGTGTGCTTGCCTGAGTAAGCACGGAGTAGGCCTATCATGGTTAACCTAAATAAGCCCAGTGAAAATATTTTTCAAACACCGCTAACCTATTGTTGCTAATATTTATAAATATTTAAATCTTTACAAAGGTTTTATTACCTGGAAGTGAATCAAGTATTCTATAATCTTTCTGCTCTTCTCTTTGCTGACATGGACTTCCAGCACCTACAAACACAGGATAACAAGTCCCATTGTTTGGTTTGTGATAAAATGAAATAGCTTAAGATAGTTCTAGAAAAATAAAGATTTTTTTTTACTTGACTAGTGATAAGTCCTATATGGTTTCTTTGTAAAAAATTTCCAGTATTGTTTTTATCAATATGTGTAGATATATTTACGCTAATTGCCAATCAAATTTTAAACACACATCAAATTAGTCTACAAATAGAGCCTAGGTTTACATTAGGTATCAGTTTCAAAATAAACATTTTAAGAAATTTTTACTGGTATTCTTTATTTATTTGAAGTATTTAAAGTGCACTTCTTGCGCACAGATTATAAACTAACTTAAATCTAGGAGAGATACAACATCCAGCAACCAGGGCATTTATTTATCACTGTAAAAGCAGAAACCCACATGTCACCAATGATACATTTTTCAGCTATCCCAGGAATATAAACTGGGACCGCTAGCTGTGTAGAGAGGCACACTAGTGACCTAGCTAAAGTGTTAATACAGTTATTCAAATGCATAGATAAAAACTAGAAAAGTTAAAAATGGAAGAGCAGTAAATACAAATAATACTAGCAATTTTTTTAAAATATATAATGAATAAATCTAACATATGTTTAATCAATTATAAAACTATCACATAATTTGAGAAATTTACTTTGTGGCTCTAAGTGGTTGGCAAATAAAATAAACCAAAAAAAGAGAAAATCTAATTTTTTGTTGGGATGCTACAACAATATTTTAGTTTTAGTATTAATACCAGACTTACTATAGTGGAGAAAATATGGAACATATTGCCATCTAATGTTTAAAAACACAATTTTATTCAATTAGTTTATCTTAAATACAATTTTAAAATAATGATACTAACATAATTATTATTATTCTATTTACACCCATATGACAGAGCAACTGTTGTTGTTGGTCAAATGGACATAACACAAAATCAAGAACTCCTAGGATCAGAGTTACAATAATAAATTCAATAAATAGGTAAACAGAAGGTAATAACAATGATAAGTGATTATCTATTAAATACTCCTGCATGTAGCTATAATATCACATGAAGAAAACCCTTTAAAATTTATAATCACCCCGCATTTTTTCCCCAAGTAAAATAGTAACATTTTTAACAAAGATATGTAGGCTAAATAAGTTAAAAGTTTTGTAATAAAATCTATTCTGGACATAAATTTAGAAAATCATTATTTGAATTCAGATTCAAAGAGCTAATTTGATTATGAACTTAGCAGAGTTCTGTGGATTTATTTAATATTTACAATATGGCACTATAATTAATGTACAAACCAAACTTTGATTTATCCAAGTCTGAAGAATAAATAAAGCTTTTATGTTTTTTAATAAAATATATTACAGGAATCTGTACTACCACTAGATTTTAATTATAATTTACTTTATTCAGCACTAACAGTTTTTCTAATAAGATTATTGATTTTAAATCTGGAAAATAAATCAAAACATTCCAAATCAAAGATATAAAACAAAAAGTAACAAATCAAAAATGACCAATTTTCTACTAACAATGCTGACATCTGGGTGGGTGGACTGATTTGGTATATACATTTAATAGACCTACAACAATGAGTCTTCATTTTAAAAGGAGAGCTTGAAAAATATTCTATTTATAATTACTTACTCTATGGCATTAGTAACTCAAAGGTATCCTTATGTTGAGCTAGTTTCATCAGGTCTATTTCAATACACCCTATCTCTCTCAGGCCCATTCTAATGTTATCCTCTCATCTGCATCTAGGTCTTCCCAATGGGTTGTCCAGTAAATACCCTGAACACGGTTCTAGATTCTTCCATTTGCACTGCATACCCTGCTCATTGTAATCTATGAGACTTGATTATCCTAACAATGTCCTGTGATGAGTGAGTATAGGGTATGTTAACTCATCATTATGTAGCCTCATCCCTTTTTGGAACAAATATCTTTCTAAGCACCTTGTTTTTGAACAACATAAATTTGTTTTCATCATGTAAGGTAAGAGACCACATTTCACACCAATAGAGAACCAGTAAAATTATTGTTTTGTATATTCTGAGTTTTCCGTTCTTTAGAAGTTTTGTCATTTTCTAGTGTTAACTTACTATATAACATTTTAGAACTAGCATTATTTTGCAGATTAAATAATTGAAATGTTATATATGTAGTTAAATAACTTTTATCCTTAGCACATTATTAATTAGTAATTAGTGGAAAAATAATGTTTCAAGGTGTTTACAGCATTATACAAACTAGTCTTCATAACCTTTCAATCATCTCGACAATTCATGAATATCAGTAAAGAGAAAAAATTAAAATACAAAGGCTATTGGCTATCCACGTTAATGAAAGAAAGCAGTTGCACAAATAGTTGAACAACCTTGACAGTCAAATCTAAGAGTAGAATTATTCTCTTACTAGCATAAGTGGTAGCATTTTTCTTTGCTTCAAACAAACAGAAAAAAAAAAAACCGCTTCATTTTATTTCGCCTGAATCAGTTTTTAATTATTTAAAAAAATTAGTGAAAAAATCTAAAATTTCATCTTCGAAGTGCACATGTTTGTGCACAGGGGCTATTAATTTTAAAATATCAGCCCTCTGTTTTCAATAGATATTGTGCAATCTTCATGACAGAGTCTAACAAACTCATCATTTTACTAATTTAAATACATATTACATCCCAAATTAACACTTTCTTAATAAAAAGGCTTATTTGAAGAAGAAATAATATCTGAGATGTTTATTCCTATTGGGAGTCAATGTTGTTATTATTATTATTACCATGTCTTAATACCCGTTCGGGTTATACGCACTTACACTAATGTGTAATGGTAGGGTGATTGTGAGATGAAATGGAGGACCTACAGTTTAACGTGGAATCCGAACCATGGTGGAGGCCTGGCATTCCCCACATTCACAAGATGTCTTGTCAGAGGTGAAGGAAGGGTTTGGTAATCAGATAAATCTGTGCCGGGACGTGGGATTGAACCCCGGTCGCCAGCTCAGAAGTCTGACACCTTACCCCTAGACCGGGGAGTCAATGTTATTTTTAATACAAACACAAAGAGCAGTGCAGAGTATCTAATCAGCTGGTGCATACACTGTTTGATAGAACAAGGCTCCAATCAGCCATTATTATAAAATCAGTTTCATCCCCCCAAAAAGGGTATTGTTTATGATGACAACAGACAGCAAAGTCACTAGAAATCCTTAAGGATTCAGCAATCTACTAAGTCTAGTTCACACATAGATTTAAAGTGCAAATAAATTCCTTGATAGATACACAGATAAACCTCAAACCTGATAAGTAGTGCATGCATAGTCAGAAGTTTACTGTACAAAGAAAGTGTCAATTTTCAAGAGAATAAAGAGCCATTCGACTCGCAGACAAAATAGGTATGTAGGTCACAAATGTTTCCAGTTGTTTTATTTAATGTTTGCAATATTTGTAAAACACCTTGGCAGTGTTAAAGTCAAATGTAAGGGAATGTTCAAAATAAGCTAATTTAAATATGAGTCTGGTATTACATTTAACGGATTTGACAATAGTAGCCAGGAATATGATAGCAGCCGGGAATTTTATTGTAGCTGGGGCATTAGGTCAAATATGGTAACTAAACTTTGTAATTTAACAAATAATTGTCCTTGAAAAGTTAGGCGTGCCACATTTCTTTTGTTTCACTGCAGTGCCATATTAGTATTAAAGTGTTAGGAGTTATGTAGAGATGCAACTATCAGTATTTAATTTATCTCAATGAATTACGTGGGTTATTTCAATCATATATTTATCTTACATATGGATCAAAGTCTTGTTATAATTTCTCATTTATTTTGTTTGTGATGGAGTTGCAATCACGAGTAGTTTTTAAACAATTTTTGTTGTTGTATATATTGAAATTCGCACTGTAGATAACTAACTATATCACTGCGTCCCAATACTCATTCAGGATGTAAGTTTATGTATTAATTAAGCTAATGAGCTATTGATTGTAAAGGTTGAAGTTAAAGATAGTGTCTCTGCTTTTATGTGGATCAAGAGTGGAAAATTATTTAGGAAAAACTACCCTCAGACCACATGAGCAGGATCAAACTCAGATCTCCCAGTCTTTTGCAGTCCTGTCTATTGCGAGAGTAGCATCTTAGACCATATGACCACCTAAGTGGGTGATAACTATTATTTATCCTTAATTTACAAGTGTATATTGTTATTTAGGTTGCTTTAAATATCAGAAAAATACACACAGGTTTTTAAAATAATTTAATATTATAAATAATCCTCTTAATTTAAAGGTTTATATGAAAATACAATTATTTTATCAACGTTTTAACAATGCATCCAGTTTGATTTGAATGTACAGTAGTGTCTTGGAAACTCGGCCTAATGTGGACTGAGATGGTGTCGAGTTATTGAAATACATGTTTACTAAACATGGATGAATCATAGTACAGAATTGAATAGTATAAGTACAGTTTGACTGTACTGTAGTATTGTATGGTACAGTAACAGTAATATACATACAGTACAATATATTAAGGTGGAATGCCAGGCCTCCACCATGGTTCGGATTCCAGGTTAAACTGAAGGTCCTCCATTTCATCTCACAATCACCCTACCATTACACATTAGCTTAAGTGTGTACAACCCAAACGGGTAGTAAGACGGGGTGGTAATAATAATAATAATATATTACGTGTTAATATAATGGTGTATATCCATACGTGTAATATACATAAATGCAATACAGTACTGTACATATAATATTGTATTGATTTGAATAACACATGACTGAATTGGAAAACTAACAAACACAGCACTTGTAAAAACACCACAGCACTGACTGTTCCACTCGAGTTACACAAACAAACTAGAGAGGTTATACAGTTGAATGACCTTGGATTGTGATGACTGATGCCAACAACTGTGTGCACGTACGCGTGTCAAGCTACACGGAATGTCGAGTTTCCGAGACTCTACTCTATTCATCTTGTTTTAAATATGTAAAGAGGTTATTTTTGATTTAATTATTTATTAGTACAATACATAGTAATTTCATCACATTTAGTACTATTCTAAACATTCACAAACTATGCTCGACAATTTGAAACTCCTATTTAAACATGTCTATACGCATTTTTAAAACATACCGTAATCTAAAAGGTTAATTATATAATAACTTTCTGATGAGTGTCTCGCGAGGACATTTTTAACACTGGACTAAAAATAGAACATGGTGTCTACTTAACTTGACCAATGAAATTCCTGACTTTTTCCCTGATTATTTCCTAAAATTCCCAACTAAAAAGTATGTCACATCCTTTTAATTTCCCCACCTCTGCCTTCATTTTCCTATTAATCCTTTTTATGAATAATGTTAAGTTTTAAAATTTGAATAAACATTAAAAAAAATTGTATTAACATCATTTACTAGGAATTATAAAACATATTACAAAACTAAAAAAAAAACTAGTTTGAATAACATTATTATTTACTGTTTTAATGATTTTTATACTTCATATTTTGAGTAGACCCACATTTTCCCAGATTCTTTTTGGTAATTTATCAAATTCCCAACTTATTCCTGTTTTTTACCAATCGCTTCAAATTCCATGCTAATTCCCGTTTTTCCCAGATGGTAGACACCCTGTAGAAGTAACTTATGTTTGTGCAAGTAGAAATAACAGCCTATATTTTCGAGAGTAAAATTTGAAAGTGCTACAAACTATTACAATTATTTTAACAAGAAATATTTTGAGATAAATTTGAAATATGACAAGTGAAAGTAGTATCCTAGCATTTAGAAAATATAACTGCTAAAATGAGTTTACAAGATCAATAAAATTACTTTATTAACCATTTTAGTTACATGAGGTGATCTTATTGGATCCACCTTCTACCATTAAAAGTTCCAGTAGATTTAAACTAGTCCTGACGTTACCTGCTAGATAATACAAGAGTATTATTTCGCTAGAATGAGAAGCCCTCTGTTTTGTAAAAGTGTATGTATGCACATAAGAATGATAGAACAATCTGAAAGATAACTTTAAATTAGTCCGTCAATTTTCCTTGTGCAACATTACAAAATGATGAAATAGCTGTGGAATTCTTATTTATACAAAAACAGACCCCATACTCTTTGAATACAAATCCAATATGGGTGTGGCCCTAAAAGGGTTAATTAATATTTATTGCTAGGAATATCCTGACACTGTGGAAACTAATCACCAACTAATGATTTTTACCATCATATATGGTGATTAATTAAAATATTTAAAGAGGTATAAAGTTAAATTTAAGCATTACCTTATTTAATTCCTAGAAATAAATAATTTAATAAGTCATACATATAATTTTTACCAATTAAAATAGATAAGTGCTTAACCAGTATTTCTCAAACTTTTCTTAGGAGCGGACCACTTGATAAACATTCAATGCATATAGTGAACTGTGAACTATAAACTAAATTATGATGGAATCAAACAATACTAGCCCAAGCCTGTGACTACCACCTTTTTAATTATATAGAGAGAAGGCCCTATAGTCATTACGCAAAAATTAGGCTACTTGAAACTAATTAAAAAAGTTTGTGATATCAAAGAGATAGTTTTATATATTATATTGAACATGTTTTTGAATTTAAGTCTTAAATTTTACCATTGACAAAATATGCCTTCGATCAGTGTAAGTAAAGTCTGTTCATGATAGGATGACTGGATGACGGTTCAAAAATCATATGTTTAGGTTTTGGGTTGCCAACACTTGTAAAATATCACTGTTTTGTTATAAGTGTTAAGTTTTCTCATACTATTTCATTACTTTTAATAATTTATTTTTATCCAAACCGAAATCATATTATAAACATAATTAAAAGTACTTTTTCTTCATTTTGGAACATTAAATTGGCTATGTGTAATATAGTGCATACATCAATACCTTTTAATACCGGCATCATATTTCCTTGGAAAAGAGAAAATACTTGTAATTTTTTATATATAATAAATTATTTTATCGTATTTCAAAATATTTAACTGAATAAAACATTTTTTATCCACTGCGTAAGTGCATCACTGTAAAAAAACTTGTGGCCGTCATGTTCAACCACATGTTTTAAATTCGTCACTCGCCATTTTAAAGCTATTTTAGTTAGACCTTTAGTGGAAGTGCTGTGAATAATAATTTTTTTAAAGTGGAATAAAATGTTAAATAAGCTTTGTGTCTGACCTCAAATAAATATTTAAATAATATTGGCCTAGATTACTGTGTCTAACTAGCACAATCATATATTACCATATATTTTCATTACAGTTATTTAAAGTGATAGATGTCAGCTGTTGGCGTAGGGACTGTTTCTAAAAACAAATTAATGAGTAGGCCTCTTCCAACCATTTATATTTTACAATGATATATTTAGGCCCTATATAAGAATAAATTTGTTTCGTTAACAAATTACAACCTTTATTAAGGATGTAAATAATGAAATATTGTTTAGTCTTACAAGATAATAGCAGATTATGTCAAAATGAATACCAAGTGATCTACTTAGGTACATCAACTTCTGTAGTTAAATGATAAAATTAAAGGCTTCGAGTTAATATTCCAATATTTAAAAGATGAACGTATTTATAATTTGATAGGTGTTTTGTGGTCCATCAAATTTATTAAAGGAAAATATTTCTAGAGATTTCCGTCCTGATAAAAGTATAGCAATTTCTTTCCCAACAAATCCTGTTTAAAAGCAGAAGCTTATTAAAATGTGTAAAACAAGAAAAAATTCTTAATACATGTTAAATTTTGAAATTAAATGTTCTTATATTTAGACCTAAGCATATAGGTAAGCATATTTTAAGTCTAGAATTCACACTTAATATTTATATATTTTTGTGTAGGCCTATAGTATGCTTTATCCATCCAATATTGGTGTAATTAAATTTTATGTACTCTGGTGTGCATAATAGAGTGAATAAAATATCCAAACATTGTACCATAACAATGAAAAAGAACCTAAAATAGGATGGATAAAGTGTAGTTTAGTTGTTTTTTTTAAACACAGCAACTTGTCCAAGTATTTTAAAAAAAATTACCTACCTAATTTCAAAGTAGTACCTGTTTGGTAAAAATCCAGGCTAAGAAATTGATATCTGGTTTTTACAAAACTATAGGATTCACACAAATTGATAAGTACAATTAAATACAAAATCCTAATCAAAATTATTTATTAGTAGACCTAGAAAAAATGGTTGCCTTGTTAATAATTCCTAATAAATAAACTAAGGGTAGCACACAAAATAAAACGAATGAGGAAAATATAATAAATTACATCTATAAAATTTAATGCAATGTACTTAGCCTTAGTGAAAGTATAAATGGAAATTACTCAACTAATCATAAGCCCATCTTTCAGTGCACTGAACTCAAAGTAGATAGTATTTTATTTAAAAAGATAGGTGCTGCAAAATTCAATTTTAAACGTTATCAAACATAAACATACATGAATAACGCTCACATTAAGAGGTGATAATTTAGAAGATTCGCTTAGAAAATACTTACCCTGTGAAATGATACCGAACCGACTGTAATCAATACGGACACACCACCTTCCGAAACTTCGTTTGACTTCCCTGCAAAAGACAGAGAGGACAACTCCCCCTCTCACTAACGATTGAAGCGCAAGCACTTCCTGTTGCCATAAAACACAACAGGCCAATAGAGAGAATAAAGCACTTTGTGTTCTTAAGAGGGAAAAAACACAGCAAAAACCTAAATAAGCAGCCGTTAAAGATTTCTATATCCTGAATGCCACATAGAAAAATGCAAAAACAAAGTTTATTTCGACGATCTACCATTTCGAATGTTCACAGTACCGACAACTGACAGTCGTCAAACATGTTATCCTTTCCTTAGAGCCAAATATTTTCATTTAGACAATGTTATAGCCCAATACTATTATTATAAAATTAGCATCCCTTACCTTTGAGTCATATAAAACTTTAGCCTTGGTCGGATCTGGTTCATAGCACAGAACGCGTTCTCCTTCCGAAAATTTGAACTTCATTCCTCTAGTTGACACCATTTTCGATTTTGTTCGATTCTAAATAGCTACAACAAAATCGCAAGTGCGTACAGCCTTACACTATACATCAAACGTCCATCATAGCGCTGCTTTCAACCTCAAAGAACTCATTGGAGTCCAAATTTTGCCGCTCGAGCGCTGTTTACAAGACGTCTACTAGAATAATCTAGTTATAATGAGTACTCGCAATATGCCATTGTGGGGGTATGACGTCGGAGCCTACGATTCAAAATTGAATTCTACACGTTAATTACGCATGTATTTAGAACTAAATACATTCTATAACGAATGTTTATGTAATCATAAAAGCTTAAATATACGAATATCAAAGTGAAAGTCCATAAAAATTGCACAACTTTAAGTAATTACCAACTAAGTATGGCAAGATTTGGTGGCAATTCAAAATCTAAGAGGCCTTCCAAAATAATGTTAAGGCAATATTAGTCATTATTTAAGCTAAATACTTCCGTAATTAAAACGACCTATTATGTATTAGTTGCATAATAATAAATATTTGTACATTAATACATGTTTCATGTACCAAAATGTATTATTAGTTTTTGTTTTTAATTAAAAATCAAGCAATCGAATAAACTGTATATAACTTGTGAAATATTATAAGCAACAGCGGAAAACATTATTTGTGTGGGGGGATGTTTGGGAAAGGGAGGGTATAGATTTAACGACTTTATTTTTTCAGGGCACACCCCTTACTCTTTTATTCCCGAGGTGTAGTTCTGTGTCCAAAATGGAGGGGGGGGGGGAGGAATGGGGGTGTAAAATAAGATAAGAGATATTGCTCTCACCTGCCCTAATGGAAGGTCATATATTATTATTATTATTATTATTATTATTATTATTATAACCGCGTCTTTCTACCCATTCGGGCTATACGCACTTACGCTAATGTGTAATCGTAGGATGATTGTGGGATGAAATGGAGGACCTACAGTTTAACGTGGAATCCGAACCACGGTGGAGGCCTGGCATTCCACACATTCACAAGTTGTGATTATTACACGTCTTGTCAGAGGTGAAATAATGGTTTGGCAATCAGATAAATTTGAGCTGGGACCGAGGATTGAACCCCGGGCCTCGAGCACATAAAGTCTGACACCTTACCCCTAGACCACCAGGTCACCGGAAGGTCATATAAATGATCAGTTTGCACCGTATTATTGTGGGAAAGTCCCTTAAAATTCTTGCACGACGTAACTTCTAGCAGGGGGATTTTGTCCCCTCTCCACATGGATATTTCTGTATTCTACAATCTATCAAGGATATAAAGCTAATATCTTCTTCAGTATTCATTAAATGGGTCAAACGTAATTCTGAAATGTTTTTGATGAAAGAGATTTTTTCAATTTTGTATGCCGCCCAGGCACAGCTACTCATCTAAAAAGGATAGAGATGGGATTTCTTCTCTAAAAATGTTATGGATGAACACACTTTCCATAGAAAAGTGTTGTCTGAGAAACTATAAATGTTGGGGGGCTTATGTCCCCCCAGGCACAACTCATCTAAAAATTATGGAGATGGTATAATTCACTAAAATTGTTTGGGATGGACACACTTTCTATAGACAGTTGTTTTATTGTTGAATTTAACTTTGGGGGAGGGGGGTTATATCCCCCAGCCACTACTTTTCACCAACAATTTTATTTGATTTATTCACTAACATTTTTATGGTTGAACGAACCTTCAATATAAACCTGAACATAGTAGCGTTGAGACCCGCAAAACGTCACAAACAAATCAAACTAAATAAAGTTATTTTATATTGTCACTTCAGCTAAAGTAAGCACCTAATAATCATAGAAAGAAATCTCGACATGAAATATATTGAATAGAAGAGCCAAGTTTTATTCATACCGCTCCTGCTGTATTTGTGATATAAGTCAAAACACCAAGTGATAGCCTTGCTCGTCATTGTATTGGTGTTGCATATCATACTATTATGAGTACTGCTCGGCCACGTACGTTAAGGGACTATATTAAACTATTTTAAAAGTTATTTCTATTAGTTTCCACCTCCCCCGGATAGACACATCTCTTACAGTAAATTTGAAGAAAGCGTACTAAAGAAAAAAGAGATATTATATTTTAATATGTATATCATATATATTTGTTACGCTTAGTAATCTTTCTACACAAATTTTGCTCCTACAAGCTATTCATATATTTATAGGCCCTACTGTCAAGTTCGATATCAGCAAGGTAGAAATAGGAGGAAATGTATCTGAATTTATGTGGGTAGTGGTTTAAACTATTTAGTAAAAGTTCTATCTTAGTATACCTGGACGAAATTCGAACCACTGCATCGTCGCCAACAAATAAGATGAGACAAAGAAAATACTGACGATTTTATCAGTTTCTAGAGGAGCAGTGTAATTCTTGTTAATATATGCGTGCATTAGAAAAAAATAAAAAAAGGCAACAAAAAATTAATATGAAAATAAACCCATCCTTAAAATATTAAATTTGTTTTAGAAATTTTCTCACTAGGTATCATCTCATATAATTTCATTATTATATTAAATATGTGATATGTGAAGGCTTTGAAACAAATAGACAACCCCAGGAAAGTAGTTTCGTTTTTTTATAAAATAGCACATATTTTATTGAATTTGAAACATCTGTTATAATGTATTTTATAATGGAGAAAAACGTTTTCAATTAATATAAATGTGTACAATGTACAAAGCTAGCTATATTATTAAGTTTAAGTCGATACACTTATTCTGCATGCAACAGGGAGAAACTTTACTCTTATGCCTAGTTCGCCCTTTCAGTGCTGCCTAGGTTTTCTTTAACAGCGGATGGGTGTAGCTGTTGAGGATCTAACAAACCTTCGGGTTGAGTACTATACATAAATATCAGTGGCGGATTGTCATAAAGAGCACAAGGGCTCATTACCTCCCATCCAAAACGCACAAACATAATGTAATCTCCATATCCCCTTAATCCTCTAGTTCTACTTCATACCATATAATCTCTTATTAAAATTATTTTAAGGAGAACTAATATGTCCTACTTGCCTTCTCCCTGTTTACGTCACGGGCCATATTATCAAATAAACCTGTCAACACATACCAGCTAAGGTGATTATTAATATAATTATAAACAACTAATTAATAACATGATACTTCCCTAAGTATTGGAAACAATTTAAGATCAGTTGTACCAAAGGCCTCAAAACAACATTATATTCCCACAAATTAAAAAAAACTAGTCAGTAGTCTCCCTTTGCAAATTATATGAGAAAACTATTATAAAAAAACTGCTTCTATTCCTAATTAATCAGATCATACCAAATATGTAATGGATCTTGGGGTTAAAAATGTATTTAATAAAGTCATCCATATATTATACTAGTTGATCTTTGGACTTTATATTAAACTCCAACTTTCAAAATCTGTTCCACATTGAATTATATTATTACATTTAAGTGTAAAAGAGATTAGTATACGAATAGCTGAAATGAAAGAAAGAAAATATGTAGCTATCCCCCTCTCTATTTGTGTAATATTACTTTACTTTGGGAAATTCTTAAATTCCGGTTGAAAGAATCCTACTCCTAAACACGGATCATATCAGAGGCTTGCAATGCCTCGCCCCCCCCCCCTAGTCGCAGATCCGGGGGAGGGGGGCGATCACCTTACCCCTCTCCAGTGCATAGAAAATAATCAAAAAATGGAAATCGATAACTTGATGAGCTGGTTAAAACTGTACTTGTGCCATGTTCTCCAGATATTGAACTCCATCTGACCAATCATGCATAGCAGTGTCGTGTCGTGGAGTGTTGCTAAGGTAAGAAGAGCTTTCTATTTTATTTTAACACTGCGCCTTACTACCTATTTGGGTTGTACGTATATGTACTAGCTACATTAATATTTAGGGATAGGGAAGGTTGAATTTAAAGGAAGTGTTCCTAAATTTACGTGGATGGAGATTGGAATAAGATTTAGGAAAAATCATCCTCAGTACACCAGACCTGGATTAGAGCCCTGATATCCCCATCATCGGCAGTTTATTCTATTGAGAGACTGACGTCTTAGATCATAACGCCTCCAAAGCGTTATTTTACCAAATATTTTCCACCTTCCATGCAAATACAGGTACATTTCCTCTGACCCCTTAAATACTTCCGCATATTTATCATTATAACATGGCTCAAGGAATAAAACGGTTGTTTCTTTTTTTCACTTTATCCTTGGGTAGCAATCTACCATCCCAATTTATAAATAAAAATGCATTTTATAATAATTTTTGTATACATGCAACGATGGTAGCATGGTCTAATACGTCACTATTGTGTTATACTAGACGGCCGACGAGAGAGTGATCGACGTTTGATTCCCGTTCTGAGAATGATTTACTCACTCAAAGCAAATGCGGGCAAACACTCTACCTGGTCTAGGAAAATCTAGTCGACCAGCAAAACTCCTATTTTTTCACTCTCGCAAATGGGGGTGCACTTGGAGGGTAGTACGACCGTTCTAACAGATATTAGCGTTTCTAAAGATATCATGGTTAGAATGCCGGTGTGCACGCTGTATAAATGTCAGGATCATCTAATTCTGGCAGGGGGAGGTTAAATTCGAATCCCCGCCATGTAAACTGTCGGTATTTCTCCCTCCGGAACATCTTCTTAATCATCCCTACCGCAAGTTTAGCCAGAAAAGAGTGCGTGTAACCCCATATAGTTATGGTGGCGGAGGTAGGGGTTCGAATCTCCTCTGAGGTGTAATGTCACTAGTTTCCCTTTCCAGCGCCGGAACATTTCTACCTCACTCCTCCACCAAAAGTGTTTCATGGCTGATACCTATATCCGCGCATGTCGATGGACGATACCATACCAACAATTTTATTAAGTTTATTAGACTTTTGTGGTGGGGGATAGTGACCCCTAACTGAGTATTCCGATGCCCTTGATTGTGCATAATCAGAGTTGTGTCAATTCTCTCTAGTAGAGGGAAAAAATCAATTACCACATAGATGGAGAAGGAGTGGAGGGGTTTCGACACCAGGAATACACATTGTCTGGGGGGAGGGAAGTGAAAGGGAGTCTTTTGGTTGGGAACTATTTCTAACGCTCTACACTAAGTGGCTGTCAGGAGAGGATCGTGCTGTGACCTCAATATCGATGCCACGGGAGGAGCGCCCGATGCCGTGGACTGCATGCCAATAAATAAAATAAACTCCCACACAAATAAATAAAATAAATTCCAACACCCATCCCAATCCTACCCAAACATAAAAACCAATTAGCACACGTAAAAAACACAGTTTCAACCAAAATAAACAAGTTTGGACAAGAATAAACAAGTTTGGAACGCTAGAAAGTAGGAAGGGGATGGGTAGGATGAAAGCCAACAGTCAATCAGAGAGCGACAACATTACGCAATAATCACAATACACACTCTCTCCACGTTGGGTCAAAGGTCAAATTGTACCAATAGGGCGTGCTAAGTAGTTATGTTTAAGTACTATCAATATTTTTGGATGCATAAATACTTTTTTTATTCGCATGGTTGGCGGAATGAGAAGATAATGTGCGTAGGCAATTAATTTTGTATCCTTTTGGCTTCTATGGTTGTAAAATACAAATTCCTGATGAGATACTGTAGCTAAGATGGAGAGGGTCGATTTGGGAAAGGATATATTATTTTCTGAATCAAATATTTGTAGATCAATAATAGCAGAATAAAAGAGTTTAGTAGAGAAAAGTTTCTATTAATTAAACATATTTTTAGAAAAAAAAAGGCTTTTTTTGTACATTTTAAGTAATTTTAAATGATTTTTCTTAAATATTTTGATTATTTTTAGGTTTTCAAAGTACAAGATCTGGTTTTAATGAATTTAATTTAGCAAACTCAAACTTAAGTTTCTTACTTTCTCTCTCTCTCTCTCATAATCTCACGGATTAAAAATGTTTGGTAATTTTACAACCTTACGTCTTAAAATTGCACGTTTGAACAAACATTGCTTGAAATCGACCCCTTGTGCTGTGAATCCAGAGTATAGTACGCTAAGCACTGGATCAATAATGATATAATTAATGTTACTGCAAAGAAAAAATAATATTTTCGTGTATTTTTTTCATCATTATATAATAATCATGAATAGTTTTATAAAACATATATCTCTTTTATGTTTTAAATGACAGTAAACAAATTTCATAAATCTAATTTAACGTATTTGTACGTCAAGTCATGTGCTATAAAATGGTTCCTTTTGACAGTGTGGGTTAATTTTGATATACGTATATATCTAAGGAAATTTTAGGATATGAACCATGGACGATTATTTATTTAATTTCTTGCACCTTTTGCTAGACTGACGTTTTAAACAACGTGTACACCGTAATTATCAATGAATATAAATATAACAAATACTCTTTTGATATGAAGCCAATGTTTTATGTCTGGGATTAATATCAACTTCCAATCCAAGAAAAAATAAATACAGGAGATATTTCTACTTTAAATCCGAAGAGAAATTAAAGTAGATCATATTGACCATACAGTCACCTAATTTTATATTTCCGATGGTTGTTTTTGATTAACATTTTTATAAAAATTATTACTTAAAAGTAGTCTTGTAAACAGTATAGTGTACCTCGTTTCCTCCATGTTCTTATTATCTTTTTATCCCTAGGCTTAACTATCTATTCAGGTTATACGCATATGCTAATTACACTAGTGAATTAAGGATGAGGAATGCTGAATATAAATAAATTATACACGCAGTTGCATAAAGGGAAAGGATTAAACTATTTTAAAAAAAACCTCAGTACACACAACTGGGATACGAACCCCGATCTCCCCATCATCAACACTCTAGTATATTGCGAGAGTGACGCATTTCAAGGATTCGGCCACCGAAGTGGATTGATATAAAATATTTATGAAGGATAACCTAACCGGGACTCAAACCAAAATTGAAGGTTTACCCGCATCTGAGAGAACTTAAGGAAGTAAGAAAGTGTACCCATATTTGTGACAACCGATCCCGGTTCATAGGATAAATATAATTTTTAATATATGTCTTGGATACATGCCGAACTCTCTAGGACCTTCATCAATGCCTTTTTAAAAACAATATTTAAATGTAAATGTCATTAACCTTAAATAAAATGTAATATGTAATGTAATATGTAAATGTCATTAACCTTAAATAGAAATGTAATAAAACTCAGGCCACCACCTAGAAGGCATTTCCATATTACCATAATTACATAGTCACAAAAACTAATAAAACTTTCAAGGCGTCTATTTACTATAATGACAACAATTACCGTTAATTACATATATCCAGTACTGTTCCCACTTCTCTTCACGGGATACGGTTTGTAAACATAACTCATTAACAAAAACAAAAAATAAACAAACGGTGCCATCTACATATACACAACGATAACACATACCGTTTATCATAAGTCTCGTACGCAGAGTGAACCCTGTAGTACTTGAGTATGTCAATGTAAAACATTTTGTGTGTTTTAAATATACAGAAGTACATCGACAGATCCCCGTTGGTCATCAAGGACATTTAAAACAATAGAAACATATTATTTGTGTCAAAAATATAGTCAGTACAGTCACAAAACCATATAATAAAACCAGAAAAAATAATCGTCACTATGTAGATACGAGGATTGAATCACATTATGTTTTATTGTACTATTATTTTTATTATAGGTCTTAAATAAATAGTGATCTCTCACGGACGTTCATCAATGTCTTAAAATGTATAAAACCCTTATCTAATTAATGTACAATAACGTAATTAGCCTAGGATGAAAATGTAAACAAACGATGGCCACCACCCAGACAGCATGGTCACAATACAGTTTGACGTAAGTCACATTCAACGCCACTTACCGTTATTTACATGCCTCAAGTGACGATTACCCCTCCACTCTTGTCCTTATCATTTCACCTCTCACGGAATCATCACGTGAACACCACGGTAACAAGTGTACCACACCCCAAACTCCATGGTCACAGGTGTACCGTTTGTCATGGACGAAGAGTGTTCACTCAAAGTAATCTATTGGCTCTACTGGCACTACATTTACCGTTAATCATAAAGTCACACTCTTATGATGTCACAGAATATAATAATGCATTCAAACTTTTCATTCTACTTTTCAATTAGTAGATTTCCTTCTCTTGTAACGTCACTGTCATACGTCGCATACATTATTTAAGTATCTCTATCTTAGTCACACCCTCATATGTTCACAGTTGTTGGCTCAGTTCCAGAAAGTGTATAAAGACACTCTTACATTACTAAATAATACATTATTGGAGAAGTTTATATTTGCTGTGTGCTAGTTGTATTTTGGCCAGATTTCAAACAAAACAATAATAATATATTATATTTATATTTAAATTGTTAATCCAGCATTATCGTAAACTTTGAAAATTTTCTCAATGGCCATACAATATGCCGCTGTCCGTAGGTCTAAACATAAATTGTACTTTACTGCAGCATGGATCAAAGCCTAAAACATAGAACAAAAAATTAAGGAATTAGACATAGGTACTGAAAGCAAATAAATAGCCAATGTTTCAATAAGAAAGAAACAACTCAAATGTTTATACAGAATAACTAAGAAATCCGATGAATTTAAATTATTTTTAAAGGTTTCTGTGTAATACCAGACCAGATTTAAATTAATTCTCAACTCAATATCAATAGTAAATAGGGCATGATCATTATTATACAGTGCACAATCATAAGAAAAACCGAACATAGGGATGGAATTCTTACGGAAATATGTTGTATTTTACTTTTAGGCCCAATCTTACAATGACACGTTATTCTATTCGTTAGGGCCTAGCATAGGGTTAAGTGATAACAGCCACTACTTTTGATTTTACAATATTTGGCTAGCGATAATGTCTACGTAAAAGTGCTCGTAGCATTAAAGTGAGGTCTTCCTTCCAGTTAGAAAACATAACGTCCACGATAACAACGTTAAACACTCCTCAATATTGTTTCAAGACTATTGTTATTATTAAAGTGAGGTTACATTTGTTTATATTTTGAAATGGGTGATTTATTCTTTGATTATGATGACTTTGATAATAAATTACAAATTTTAAGGAACTCAACACTTCGAAGACAGAAGAGATACTTGAAACGAAAGCATTTCCTGGAATTTTATTTTTATATATATATATTTGCGTTTTCATTTGAACAAAAATAAAGTTTTAGAAATTCTTTAAGAGATTTAACATCAATTAGAAATGTTTATTTTAAATCATTTGTTTGTATTTATCTATTTATTCCATTTGCAGCATTTCCTCTTCTTTGTTTAAATTTAAACTTCATGTTTATGATTTTCAAAAGACATTTTAGCAGACAAATAAATACGATAAGAAATAGCAGATAATCTTTCACAGACTTGACAAATTGGACTTGCTTTGATTGTTTTGTTTTCATAACAGGTCCATAGACGTTGTAACGACTTCCTTATATTTTCTACGATCAAATTAATCCAATCAAAACTTTGAAACAAATCTAACGCTTTGAGAAAGTTAACTATAGTAATTAATGAAGGATACCTGTTCGTAATTTGACGAGCACATACAAATAGTATTGTAAAACACAAAATCCAGCTTTACCAACGGTTGTACTTAACGAACAGTTAAGTTACGAGGACACGAGACATGGTAAGATTGGCCCTTAGACTTATTATTCTTTTTACTCACCCTAAGAGATAAGGTGTTTGAATAATACTTTACTTACGGGTTTATTAAAAAAAAAAGTTAAGTAAATTTAGATCTTGACCTATAAAATCAACCTAATTCAAGAGGTACCTATACTATAAAATTTAAGTTATTTTTTATCATATTCTGAGTTTATTATTGTCATCAATAAGATAATAACGAAACAAATATTTATTAGTTCATCTTTATTTTCAATTATACTTTCAATTATTGGAGTCATTGGCACTAAAACAAAGATAATTCGTTATAAACAAACAATTATGGCTACCAAAAGGCATTTCAAACATGAAAAGAAAATATTTCTGTCAGCTGAGTGCATTGATCTCTTTAATATAATTGGATGGAGATCTGCGGATAAAATTTTCGAGCTGACGTCTGCACACCATTGTGTAGGAGAGAAGAGAACTTTCAGGTATCTCTTTCTCTTTTTCACACATACAAGAAAATATGGCATTTTAACACCGTTCGATAGTTTGATGAATAAATTATATATATCTAGGTAAGATTGGTTAAACAAAATTAATGGTTAATATAAGGTTTGAAGAGCACAACTAAGTTCAACACTATTGAATTGTTTCTTTAAATAATTCAATTTAGGCTAAAATAATAATACTTCCTACAAGCCTATGAGCTAAATTATTGTTTGAACGTAAGACTTCTACACAAAGTTTGTCATTCGAACATAATTAATTGAAATTTTAGTGACCTTATATCAATATAGTTATCGAACATTGAATATAATATGGTTTCTGAAATCAATATATAAGCTAGTAACCAATTTTAAATAAATATTTTAGTCTTGGCAGAATGTAAACAACATGGGTGTTAGCTACATATTTTAATATATCAACAACTTTATTCTTAATTGTAGAATATTATAATATTACTTTTAAAATTATTGAATTGTATTTACTAATCTAAACGTTTCTTCAATAAAGTGGAGAATACTTAACTATATAGAAAAAAACTTTTTATTCACCAGAAACATGTTTTTGCACAAGAACATTGAAAGAAACCGCTAAATATGTCCCCTCACTAGCAAGCAGATGACAAAATTTAGCGACAAGATTTGGTCCGTTGCAACGGGTGTGTTTATGTCCATCCAGTATAGTATATAGATCACTGGCTGAGTGTATTGGCTAAAGATTTTTCTCACTTTCTCATTGGCTCAAACAAGGGTTGTCGATGTTCAAGTCCATGATTGTATAACACATAAAGTGTTGAAGTTAAATCAAAATTAAGTTTTGGTTACTATTTAATCTTCACTATGCATTATTTAGGAGTGCCATAGATGAAACTAGTAGTAGTAAATTGCTAGCGTATCATGTGCTATGCGATATTCACCATTCGTCTATATACTATTATGTATAAATATAAAGCTGGCCTTAACAAAATAATAACACTGTGTATAACCAATATATCCCCTACACAAGAGAAAATTGGTCACCTACTATAAAATATACTTTGATTATTTTTTACATAACAATTCATAAACAAAGAACTGAGCTTATCCGTAAAGTTTTTGGTTTTTAAGTTAACGTATTTGACCAAAAAATGTAATGTAAATCTTAAAAATCTCTTTCTGGAAAATTCATGTTTGAAATTTAGGTAAAATACCAATTGAACATGTTTATGTCTGAAAAAATAAAATTTGATGGATATGTACAGTACATTGTGCAGTATAAAACTAAACAAGTTGATTAAGTATAATAATGATAGATAGTATTATAATGGTCTATACTCTATGACATTGAATAATCAAGCTATTGAAATAGTTAGACATACTGCTCCAAATATAAAATAAACAGGACATACATACTATGACAACCAGGAACACCTTTCCATAGTCACGGAATCGTTTTATTAAAATTGAAGAGGTCTTCATGACATAAATTCAATATCTGACAAACATCTTTATTATGCCAGGAATATATTTGCCTGGTCCGTTGGAGGAGCAATGTCTAGACATGTTGTTTGTATAGAAATAATTATATTTTTAAATCACATAAATTATATTTGTGATTAGTCTAGTTAATATTTCCATGATCATACCAAAATGTGAGTACCTATTGATCCTTATGAAATCTCTGTCCTAATAACGATAGTTTTTGAAAAAGTTGACATTTAATAGAGTACGTAATAACATTTAAAATCGACAAGAAGTAATCTTTAGAGATTTGTAAAGTGTTGAGTGCAATAATTTAGTCACTATAATATTCTAAAATTATTATTCCCATACAAAGAGAAGTGCTCGAGAATATTTAATGCATATACAGCTTAAAATGGATTTACAAAAGAAGGTCGGCCCCAGGAAAGAATTACAAGGCTAAATAATATAGCAAACATACCATTAATTAAAATTATTGCAAGGAAGAATGAAATTAATATATAAATATACATATATATATATATCAAAGAAACAAACTAAACCAAAATTAACGCTAAGAAATAACCTTCTTTTGGACATAGTTTGGGAGAAAAAGAACACCCCAATGAAAATAAAACATGTCAAACCAAAATGGCTGCCACAGCTTATTCATCTATAGGAAAGTTCCTTAGTGCAAGATTACCCCACGATATTTTACTCACAAGTGCTGTGTGCTCCATTGAGTAGTGTAAACCGGAATCCACAATATCGGCTTCTGACGCGTAGGCGATTTTCTTAGCGAATTCCATGGTGGGACATATCTTGACGCCTGGTAAACTATCTTTCAGAGACTCTTCCACTGACCCTGCCACGACATATGAGCGCGTTATTTAACAAAGGATGGGAAACTTTCTCCTTAGTCACTTAATGGGTGGGCTACTTGTTCATTTCACACACCCTCCTCAAGGGTGTCGATAGAATTAAACTTAGGATAAGGGACCGAGTGTTAACTATCAATTTTACCCCTGAGACAACCATTACTTCTTTATCCAGCGGCAGGAATGTAATATGTGAGCTGTGCTCTTCTTTTCATAGTAAAACACATATTGTGTTAAGCTAACAAACATTCAAACCGACAGCAAAAGTATAGTTATCAATGTGAATTAACTACATTAACTCGTCTCTCAGTAAATTATATAGTCATTAATACGAAATGGGCTTAGTTCTATTCTTCATTGATAACATAAAACTCAAAACCCACTAACTGAGGAGATGATAGTGCGCGTCTTTCTCGTACTTGAAGTTATAGCGCCCGAAAGATACGTGGTTGAGGTTCTTAAGCCACTCGAAGTAGGAGACCGTGACCCCACCAGCGTTTATGAAGAGGTCCGGTAGAATAAGTATCCCTTTATCTTGTAATATCTTGTCTGCGGCGGGAGTAATGGGGCCATTAGCACCTTCAAGCAGTATCTGGGGAGCAATATTTTTTTTTAACCTGAAAGGAGCTTTCAATTGGGCCAATAACAGCATTTAAATGATTTTTTTAGGCCCCTAACACTCTTGATGCATTAATAATTATGACTTATTTTGAGTCAAAACTATTCTAAATTTCTTCCAGAGATATAACCTTAAGAGCGAGACTGTTACGTCTTTGTAACTATAATGACTGCCGCTTCAGTATCAGTGTCTGATTTAGGTATTTCAAATTGGATTCATCAATAATTTATACTAAATGATTTTCCACTAATAGGTTCAAATATAGCTATAATTTATTCGAAACTGTACCTAGACAAATCTCACAACAGTAAAATTAGATATTTAAAAACTTTAAGTTTAATATATATATATATAAAATATGAAATTTACGTACAGAACATTTTATCATAATGGTGTATTTATACGATATTTCATAGTCTAATGAATAAAGGTAAGTTTGCTTCCTCCCGAGGAAATGGTTTACCTGTCTTGGCTCACCTATGACATGTAAGATGTAGATACTGTTTAATCGATCGAAATTATATTGCTATGTTTCAGGTTAAATGGAGTGAATACTACCAATAGAATTATTACTTTGCTTAAAACATATTACTTCAATAGTTTGAATTCACTGAAACACAATATCGCTGAAATTATTGTGGCTTTTAAAGGTCTTGTTGTAGACCTAATATCAACCCTTCCCTACTTTAAAACTGGAATACTTCTACTTTTTATTCGTTTGCAGAGAAACGTTCCAGAATATTTCCTATAACTTCTTTCTAGGGCTGGTGATTCATGATTTCAGTGCACCATCATAAAATTACCCCACAAGGGGAGGGCTAAAGCACTGACCTTGCCTTGAATCTTGTTTGCGTTCTCGCAGGTGATGGCCTTCTCAATGGCACAGGGCGCCAATATGTCACACTTCTCGTAAATTACGTTCTCACCTTTGTACAACTCCGCTTTGGGATAGCCGATCATCGTGCCGTGCTCCTTTATATACTTGATCAATTCCTGTCAACAATCATCACGTCACGTCATTAATATAGGGGTGCTATCTACTCTTACCTTATCAGTTGAGCACTTGGTTAAACGAGTCATTCTCGTATAGTCGGGTTTGTTGGCTAGAGGAAGGTAAGGGCTCGAATCATTCTTGAGTGTCCTGAAAAGGGTTTCCCAAACTAAACTCATGTATACTCGGGATAGTTTTATTATAAAACGACACCTTCCTCGTTCTTACCAAACTTGTGTAAATATGCAGATGGCCGGCATGGGTTGTAAAATGCCTGGTGGAAAATAAATTGACTGTTAAAGATTTAATCATAAATACACACCAAACGAAGAAAGAGTAAACCTAAAGCATTGTACGTGCTGGTAATGTTGACTCACTCAACACAAGGGTTATTGACAATTTGATCAATGTAGCACGCATGAAGTGGGTAATTTATAAAAAATTGACAAGCATTAGTGATAAGTAGGAATGGGAAAATTACATTGAGAACCACACGTGGAAAACCAGCTCCAGCTTACAAGGCCAGCATGCGAACCTTGACCAAATTCAGTGCGAGTCGATCTCCTAAGACCATTCAAACACCGATATAAGTTATATTTTATGTCCATCTTGCTATAGTGTAGTCTATAGGCCTACTGGTTGGTTATAGAAAATATAAATATGTGTCATGTTTACTTCCGTTAATATGGTCTAATTCATTATCCAGACATTAAAGAACATCTTGACATTAATTTTCCCTCCTACAACCAGCAGTGTTGATTTTTGTGTAATCCACATCGGTTGTTGAATTGTATAAAGTGCCACTATCTCAGTTGACTGGATTTACGGTTGTGGGGAAATCGTGGTTTGAATCCTGGTCTAGTGTACTGAAGTCACCCCCCCCCCCCCNNNNCTTAAGTTTCCTCAAAGAAAATAGAATCAATTTATTTGATCAAACTCTCCCTTTATTATCCCTATATAATTTAGTGGAAATATGCGGATGTCCCAAATGGGTAGTAGGATGCGATGAACACAATTTTTCAAAACTGACATAGAAATACAATTTACGGAATCTTAGCTAATTTTAACTATCTATAGTAGATCCAATATCACTTTTAAAAGTGTGCATACAATGAAATGAACTCAGCAAACAAATTGAATATCCTTGGAAATCCGACTTCAACTGTCAAAGCGACAAAACGTATTTTCGATGTGGATGAATATGGCATTGATTTTTAGTAATTTTTCAACGGTCAGAAAATTACAAAGTTACGCTTAATCCAGCCATACACAGAATATCGATCGATCCCAAGTGGTTTCTGTTAAATTTAATTTGTTTTATTACTGTATCTGATATCAATTTTAATCTGTATGACATTGTATATTTATTTTAATTTAAATAATTGGTAGAAATAGGACAAATTTAAATTATCATAATTTTAATATTGATATTAACACGATACGACCATTTTATAGCTTAACTACTCTCCTACAGAGGAAACTGCAACCGGCATTTATGAATGCCTAATCTTGTTATTTACACTCCGTTTAGCTTGTTGGTTTGTTTCTAGCGGCTGGATATGTGATTGTTACATCATTTTTGTTCTTGTGTGCAATCGCTAGGATATTTGCCATCACAAGGAAGATTTATAAGCATTGTTAAAAAGAGGTATAATGTTTAACATAGCCGTAGAGCCCTTCAAGCATGAGACCATAATTAGAAACAGCTGACTATGGGAAGAATGACGAGTATTGCCTGGTATGGTTAGCGGTGGTCCATATAGTTAAACTTATTCTAAATGTTTAGTATCTTGGGTGAAAATTTCCATCAGAGTCAATTTTTATGTTTACATTTTGTATAAATTTAAAACTATATTGAATAGTTTTACCGATTGAGAACAAAAACCAAATAAACAATTGTTTTAAAATATTAAATTCAAAAAAACATATTACTAAAAATATCAACCACTAAATATTTGCCTGCAGGCATATGCCAAACAGCAAAACCGAAGCCAAACACGAGTCCAAACCGTCCTCTTTTTTTTTTATTTTGAGTCGTCCTCACCTTCGGACAGATACCATACTTATTGTAGAGGGCGCCCTCCCTCCTCTGAACTCCAATGAGAGTGGCGCCGGCTTGTGACATGTTGATGGACGCGTGCCGTCCCACGTTACCGAAACCCTGTGACACAGAAAAAACGTACACACATTTTACAGACCCAAAAATAGGTTTAAGGAATGTGTGGATTGCCCATTGTAGCAACGCAGTAGCTCCAACGTGAGGCCATCTTTGGAAACAGCTGATGAGGGACATGAAGTAATATGTTAACATAAGAAGAACGATCACCTAAGTTATCAGGCGTCCTACTTGAGAGCTGGTACAAGGGGTCATCCCCTTCTATCCCTGTTCCCTGATACTCCAGTGATGTCGACTATTTGTAAAACCTGTTCCTGTCCAATTTGGATATCGCGGGCTCTTTGACCCGAACAGAAGAAGTAGACAGTGATGACGTGTTGACTTTTTAAAATAATTGATATCAAAAACTACTTCGCTAGGCATCCCCTTGTCTACCCTTATTTTAAACATACATATCCACCATTTTTCTAATGGTACTATTTTCCTTTAGAAATATAAAAATGTATAAGGATTCACTCAATTTTTAAAAATTATAGATTCATACCTGTTTGTCATTATTAAGGAATAACAAAAAAATGACAAGGGAGTTAAAACTAGAATAGATAGGAATTATTTATTAGCTTTTGGGTGTAAATTGATTTAAGATTACTCTATACTCTGGAAAAAAAAAAATGAGATGCAGCAATGAAGTAAATGGTTTCACTTTGCTAGGTGGCATTAGTCCACCCCTGCACCTGCACATTGCTAACATACTGCGCTCGTCTCAGTGTTCTTTGAGAAATGTTGCGCATGCTCATACAATAGTTTCTAGAAGTGTTTTTTTTTTAAATCCCTTCTTGTTTGTGTTTTTTGAGATCGACAAGAGTGGATCTAGAGTACATCTCCATGTAATGAATCATTTCACATTAAAACAAATATTAAGATCTGTAATTTTCTACCTTTACCAGAGGTCATTGAGATTAGGAGTGGATTATTCCTCACCAAGAAAGCGTGGATCCCAGTTGCAAGATCAATTACCTGCATAATGTACGTCTTGTCCTCCCACCCGGTTTTGAGGTCTAGTTTCGACATCCACGCCTCGCTGTTGATGAACACGTCGGTCCCGAAGAAAAGTCCCCGGCCAGCGGCCCCCGTGCGGCCATTGATCCCTCCCTGGTTGAGGGGCTTCCCGGTCACGCAACCCAGCGCGTTTATGTCGTTGGCTCCTAACAAGTTGTTTCCCAAACAGGTGTTAGCTCATTCAAGATTATTTTCTGATGACACGTTCCCAAGGTAGGTTTTTGTTTTTGATTATTGCGTCCAACAGTATGGCTACTAAAGGCTGTTCCTACCTGTAACGTAGCAGCCAATAAAAATAGAACTTCTCATGTTAATGAATTTACGTTTTATTCGGCGAGTTTTATAGATATAACTTTGAAACAAAAAATAATGGTTTCTTAAATAAAGCTAAGCAATAGTCTTACACTGCCATAAAATTAGTTTTTTGAGCTTGAAATAGTTTTTTTTGTACAATTATTATTTTTTAAATCATCTACAGCTAAATATATTTGATCCACTCACAAAAACGGCCATTAGGAATCTTCCTGCCAGGATATATATTAAAAAAGTCCGTGAAACCATATGTCTATATCCAGAATAGGAAGCGAGAAAACAGTAATTTTGAAATGCAAGTCAATCCTGCCCAAGCGTAAATAGTAAAGTGAGTGTGTATACTCGTCAGAGGATGAAGTGAAGTATTATAGTAACAGGAACAAGAGGCCTCGCAGGGTGAATTGCTCAATTTCTTCCATCTATTTATATTTTGTACATAGGTGTGCAAGGGCTAGTTTACTAGTCATACTTGGGGCCAGTTTCATAGTAAGACTTGGAACGCCTCAAGTGCGGTGATATAATAAATTCAAGACATCACCTACCTAGACTTGAATGGAATGGGCCAGTTTCGCATGCGAAACTGGTCCAATCCTTTCTATTCTTTTGATGTACGCAGTCTGAATAGAAACTACACTTAGATGGAATTTTGCTTGGATGGATTAGGTGCGCCAAGTTAAGATGCAACCCAAGATTCAAAATAGCGTCAAAATCACCAAGTAGGTGAGGTCATAGGCATCAATTGAGAGGATGCTTTGCATACTAAGCACTCCAAAAAATATTTTCAGGTGTGCTCAGTATCTCCAATATTTCAGACTTTTTAAAACCTTAATAATACGTCGCTAGTTTATGTTGTATATAGGGTCACTCTGCGAACATTGTTTTCTAGCGTGGCAAATGGCAGGTGTATGTAAACAAGCGTAATTAAGTTGGTATCACTCGCCACTCGTGAACCGACAGCCTGGCATTTGTCAACATCTTTACAATATAGTTTGGTGACAGTATTCACATTGTATGTATAATTTTTGTGTTGTGCATGCGTGATTGTTTTTATTAGTTTATTAGTAGTTAACGGATTAATATATAAGGGATAAGGCAAGGACGGTCCTTCAAAAGAAGTGTACGCACCTTAGCATAGAAAGCGAAAAGGAAAAACACACTGTTAAATCTAATGTGGAAATCCACTCACAGTGTGGTTGGCTGAGATTCAAACCTTGATTTTTCCCGTCACTGGAAATCCAGTATATTGGGATCTTAATGATTTAGAGCACGTGACCACTGGTGTGAGTTTCTAAGAACGGTGTTGGCTGACAGGAAAAGAATTTGACTTTACATCGGAGGATAACAGTAAGTAGATTTTATAATGGAACAAATAATAATTTCGTCAACTTTTTTAAGTAAGCTACTTATAAAATACTTAATATTAACTGTTTAGAAAATAATATAATTTTCCCCAACAGGTTTGCCAAACCGCAAAACATAAACACATAATTCATTTTAGAAATTATTTCTGATACTGATTATGTGCTTTTCACAAACTTAAATATCTTTTGAAAAATAAAACCTTACATGAAATTAGAAACAAATTTTATTTAAATATATTGTACCCTTGTATACCCTGGAAGGTATAAAGTGTACCTTGTACTTTTCCACTATAGCGTTACTTAAAAGTAGGGCCATAGTGTATACCGTCAAATTAAGAGTTCTACCTTTCAGTGTGAACGGCTTGTACATAAATGCAAACATTTTACGGTTTTTCTTCTTATTTACCAATGTCTTTGGTTACTTGAAATACATTTTATGATCAGGGAAATGTTTTTTGTTTGTAGAAATATTAAGGAAAAAATTGTAATAGTGCAATGATTTTAGGGATAATAATTGCCATTAACGATGGTGTCTACTATTGAGTAAAAATCTGTCTAGTTTTGATATCGTTATTTCTCATTAAAATTTGCCATTATTTGCACGTAGTCGACTTTTCGAAACGTTTCAACTTCGTTTAATTAGATGCAATTAACTTTTAATATGTTGTGATATTATTTTTAGTGCACTGGACAAAAGCTTATAAAAAAACAAGCTTCACGATATGTTGGTGTGTCGAGACATAACATATTTTTGCAATATTTAGTTTCCGTGCTTAACTTTATTAATATTTACAGGCCACAGCTATGTTACAGTTCAAACTGTTCAAGGAAAGAATAAAACTCTGGGAACTGAAGGAAGAAGCAGAAGACAGGGTTCATTGGCAGTATAAGTTCACTGATAAAAGGAATGGACATGTAGTTAGATAGAACACCTAATAATAATAATAATAATAATAATAATAATAATAATAATAATAATAATAATAATAATACATTTACCGATAGTTTTGCTGTATGTGTCAGCCATCCACGCCATCTCCCTGCTCCCAGTATTCACGTCTGGGGATGGAACATCCAATGCAGGAGCTAAAAAAATAATAACAATTAACTTATATTATTATTATTATTATTAGCACCGCGTCTTATCTACCCGTTCGGGTTATACGCACTTACGCTAATGTGTAATGGTAGGGTGATTGTGAGATGAAATGGAGGACCTACAATTTAACATGAGATCCAAACCACAGTGCAGGTCTGGCATTCCACATATTCACAAGTTCTGATGAATACACGTCTTATCAGAAGTGAAGAAAGGGTTTGGCAACCAGATAAATCTGTGCCGGGACCGAGTATTGAACCCCGGACCCCCAGCACAGAAAATTGACACCTTACACCTAGATCGCCAGGTCACCTATGTACTTATAATCAGGGATGGGAACGACATGTCAATATTTAAAAAAAATCTATTTATTCACAAAAACATCTATATTTATATCGATATTTTAGTACTCGATGTATCGATCAACCTATTGATATATTTCATTTGAGCTTGTGAATCAATATAAATTGAACGGGTTTTCTTTATCTTTCCTAAACCAGTCAATTTCTTTCTATTTTTATTAATCTTGTCTGCTATTTTAAATAGATTAAAATATTAAGAAGTAAAATGTGCTAAAAGATAGCATTCCAGAATAGTAGCCATCTAAATACTGCAAATATAGTTAGCACAGACCAATGATATTTATAATATAACTGGATGGACATCTGTGGGCTGTGGCTCAAGTTTTTGAGCTGTCATCCGCCATTGATATTTATAATACAACTGGATGGACATCTTCGGCTAAGATTCTCGAGCTGTCGTCTGCACAAAATTATATAAGAGAGAAGGAAACCTTTATGTATCTCTTTCTCTCTTACACACATACACCGCAATGTGGCATTTTGAAATTGTTCGCTATTTTTTTATGAATACATGAAATATATCAATGTATGATTAATTAAATGAAATAAATGGGTTAGTAAAAGGTTTTAAGAGCTAACTAAGTTCAACACACATGACTTGTTTCTTCAAATGAGTCGGTTTATGCTAAAATACTATTACTTCCAACAAGCCTATAAGCTAAATGATCGTTTGAACGTAAGGCTTATATACAAAGTTTGTCATTCGAACAAAAGTAATCAGGTTTGAAGCAACCTTATTTTATAATAGTTATAGAACATTAAATATAACATGGTTTCTGAAATCAATATACAAGCTGAGAACCAACTTTAAATACATTGTAATGTAGTAATACTTCCTTCAAGTCCTATAACCTAAACACTAGTTTGAATGTAAATCTGCTACACAAAGTTTGTTATTAAAACACATGTAACTAACTTTAAGCTACCTTATTTCATTATAGTTATAGAAAGTTAAATATAATATGTCTTCTGGAAGCAATAGTATATACAAGCTAAGAGCCAACTTTAAATAAGTATATTGTAACATTGAACTACTTCATACAAGCCTCAAACCTAAATGATAATTTAAATTTAAAACTAATATAAAAAGTTTGTCATGCAAACGAATGTAATTAAGTTTGAAGCCCCATTTTTCATTTTAGTTTTATAGCTTTAGTTATTGTTTTTGAAACCATTATAATAAGCTAGTAAAACAATTTTAAATGTATTGTAATCTTGGAAGAATGTAAACAACATAGGTATTAGCTACACATTTTAATATTTTTTAGATTATATTCTTATTTGTACAATATTACCTTTAAAACTGAATAGTATATCGTTTAATGTACATGTGTCTTCAGTCAAGTGGAGTATACTTCACTATTTAAAAAAAATTGTATTCACCAGACACACGTTTTTACAGAAGAACATTGAAAGAAACAGTTAAATCTGTCCCCTTGCTAGCAAGCAGATGACAAACTTTAGCGTCACGATTTGGTCCGTTGTAAGGGGTGTGTGTGTTAATGTCCCTCCAGTCATCCACCATTAATGTGCAAAAAAGAGAGAAACGTTCGGGTATTACTGTTTTTCTTTTACACATAAAAGTCGATGAGGCAAAGTTTACTATTCTATCATAATCATAACCATGAACAGCTGCCAGCCACTGACTAGGTCTGTTTGGAACACCACCTCTTTTCCTACCCCTTGGTACAGTCCTCTTCTCTTTCCTCCACACTCTTCCTTATTTTTTTAAGCCATTTGTCCCTTGGTTTTCCTCTCGGCCTCCTAAACCTCACCTTCATATCCAACATTCTCCTGGGCATCCTTTCCCTTTCCATTCCTCTCACATGGCTGTACCACCCTAGCCGTGCCTTCTATATCCTTTCTCGGTCTGGCTCTTCCTATACTATTCCTCTTATTCTCTCATTTTTCACCCTGTCAAATTTGACCACACCGATACCTTCTTCTCCGAAGTCTCATTTCACTCACCTGCATTCTGCCTTTATCTTTTTCCTTCATAACTCACGTTTATGAGGCGTATATCAATATTGGTAGGTAATGGGCATTGTAAATCACTCCCTTGCACTTGTCTGGCATATCCGTACTCTAAATAATGCTTCTCACACTTCTGAAAAATGCCTTTGCTAGCCTTCCTTTCTCATTTATCTCCCGTTCTTTCCATTTCTTCTACAGTACTGCCCAGATATTTGAAACATTTTACTATATATATATATTATAATTTACTATTTTATGCAAATTTTAAATATTTATTAAGGTACATTAATTTAAGTGTAAATAATGGCTTACTAAAATGTTCAAATATAATAGATATCTACAATACCTATGATTTTATCAAGAAAATAGTGAATTCCTAGTAATTTCTAAATAATAACCGTTTCAGTAGCACGCTGGAGACACAAGAACGAGATCAAATCCAATGTTTGTCCCATCTGTCTCTAGCTGACGACAAGATTGCACGTCACATTCTGTTCAGTTTAAAATGGTGTGTTCATGCACCTTCAGTAGTAGCCGATATATAACTCACTAGCCCAAAACATTGCAATTCAATGTATAGAAAACAACATATACATCGATATAGTTTGCACGGTGTGTATAGCTTTAGATTTATATCTTGATATATATACATACTAGGATAAATTGCCAAGCTTAGGCCTAATACCTTCTGAATGTTGCTCAACTCTTGCACCGACTTAGCAGAAGCCCCAAGCCGGTTTGAGAGTATTTAGCAGAATTTGCTTTTTGTGTTACATATTACATTACCCCCATAGTATGAGGGTGATTATAAATGAAGTGATACCAATGAAATCATGCTGTAAAAATTACATATATTTAATTAGTAGCTATTTGTTTGTTGAATATATGGTTGGTTTGAATGACGGCTCTTGCTCTTGAGTTAGGATGGCTTTTTTTCTTTATAATTTTGATAGGTGGAGATTTTCAGATTTGATGGTTCATTATGGGTATTTGTGAAGATCATTGTTTGGTCCAAGTCCGGGAAGGGGAAGGAGGTCTGTTAGGATTTATTTTCACTAGGAGTTGAGGTGCAGATAATACTTTATCCATACCCCATTTGGGTCCACCCTAACACTAGTATTGTGTTATGACTCGTAAAAAAACTGTTAGGCTATGCCAGTGTCGTTCGGTGTTAACTAGGTATGTAATGGTTTTAAATGTATTATTCGTGTATGAGGGCTGGGCTGTATGAAGAATTTTTCCTCTGGGATAGGGATGACGATGGACTAGTGTTAAGTGGTACATATTTATTTAGTATTTATCCGTGTTTCACATCTTTCTCCTACCCATCCAGGCTATCCGCTTATCTCATCTAATTAATTAGAGGTGAGGAAGGTAGGTATGAGTGGAAATGTACTAACGATTGCACTAAAAGAATGGCAAGCCATAAACAAATTATATGCATCAGTACACCCGATTGGAATTCTACCGCTAGCATCTATGTCACCGGAAAGTCAGACGAATTTGCTGATTGATATTAACACTCACAGAGGAACCCTTTCTTGGCAAGTTCTATCGCGAACCTCCTTGTGATCCTTTCCAGCTCGTTGACGGTGAACTCCTTTGGGTCGAGGGTGAGACCCGCCTTGGCGCCCCCGTACGGTACGCTTGCAGCCGCGCACTTGAACGTCATCAACGACGCTAGCGCTTTCACCTCGTCCACGCCCACATCTGGAGCGTAGCGGAGCCCTCAACAACAGAAAATACAGTTCATGGATATGGTTCAGTTTTCATAGGAATAACCTTATCTGAGAATTGTGGCCACTACTATTGTATTGGTTGGTTCCTGTGAGTGCGACATGCTACGTCAAAGGTAAGCGCAGTCACAGTGCCACAACTGGTGCTAGCGTGCGTGGAACGACACAGCGAGATTATAAAACACTATTGCTTTAGCTATCAGATATGGAGTTTGGCTGGTGAATTCGCTGTACATTAATATTGTTCCACACGACTCTTATTCAAACCTCTAGTTAGAGAGGTTGAAAGTTTGTTTCCCGCAATACTGTTATCAATTTGAGAAAATAAAAAAAATTAACAAAGACTGCAATACTGTAAACGTCTGTCTTGGAACAATATTTTCAAAAACAATCATCCATCCTAACACCAGGATTTGATTAGTTCCCAAGCACACGACAATAGTGACTCAAACAAAGAATAAAAAATTAGAATTCAGCATTAAAAACTTATAGCTATACCTTTATGTATTCATACGTTAAGTTATGTGGTCTGCAAGTGTCACTTTTTTATACTATCAATACCTACAAGATATCAATAATAAAATAATATCAATTTTGGCTGCATTTTTGTTGAGTGTTTGAAAATCGTCACCCCGGTTTTCAGACGCGTTTTTAGGTATTAAATCGGACCCTGCTTACATTTAATTATTTGGGGGTTGTAGATAAACTCTTCGCAAACAAATAGCGCTTTGAAAAATCCCTTTATGATCATTATTGGCCGCTTCCAAGCCGTTTTCTGGGAACACCTGTTTTTATATACTCACGATTTCCGCAAAAGGTTATGATTATATTTGAACGAAATTTTATTGTGGGTAGGCACCAACAAGAGCTACAATTTATAACCGGAAACAAGTTCCTACGACAATTAAAGCCCCTGTAATTAAATTTAAAAAAATTGCAATTTTTCGTAGTTTTGATTTCTTATTGAAAAAAGTTGTGAACCGATTTAAATCGAACAGGCTCATTTTTTTAGTCTATTTAAGCGCTACCACGAAATATTTTTTATTTTTCGAAACAAAAAATTTTCTCAACTTAAAAGTGAAAATACCAGTTTTAGGCACTTTATGCATTTTTTTAACGTTAAATCTACAAGCCGATCTAGTCCAAAGTATATAAATTAAATTTCTATGATTTTTCTTCTACTTTTCACGTTGAGAAAGTGGATAGTAAATTTATTTTAAGAAAAAGACTATCTTACCTGGACTATGGTGGAAAGATGTTTTTTTTTTGTTGCTATTGCCATTTTGCAGAAAGTGTCAGAATAAGATGGAGTGGAACCAAGAAAACACTTTATTTTTTATTGGACAATATAGAAAGAAAGATATTTTGTGAGATACTCAAGAACATTATAATAAATTTAAAAAACGCTGTAGGTCCGACATTTCATCTATAAACGAAAAAAAAAACCCAATAAAAACCGGGGCACTGCCAGCATTACATTACAACGCTAGGCTCAAGTTTATAATTGGGCGCGCCGAGTTCTCGTTTTGATCGATCGTCTCGACAGTGCTTTGGTTCGATACGAGCATTACACTACAAATCTCAGCTCAAGTCAGTTGCTGGCTTTTGTAAAGTTTAAAAGAGTTAGCCTGATATATTAATGTTTGTACGCCATCATTAGGGTGACATTTGATATAACGATTGAATTGGGTCCAAGTTTGCTTTTCTGTATTATAATAATTAAAAAGTGATGATGTCTTATTTTATAAATTAAAAGTTCTGGTGTTTTATAGTTATTTTTATTTTAAGTAGATAAAGTTTTTCGCTCGATATTTCACACGTTGTGGATTTTAATAAAAGCCCGACTATTACGTTATATGCATGATAATTCCCGACATGTGAGATTTAGAACACAGATTAAGATGTCATATACTTCACCTACACGGCTCCTCGTCAGAAGGAAAGTGAAGAGATGCGTACCCTAAAGGGGTATATCAAGAGACATTTCCTTCTCGAAGCTTCCCAAAATAAAAAAGGTGTGGTCATTCAGGTACGTTTCTGTCCACAAAACTTCGCTGTCTTTTTAAACAGAGACGTAGAAGGATGTCGCCATACCTTGAAACTTAACAACTTAACACAAATAAATCTTACTACCCGCTTTCATTTAAAATATAGTAATTTTGAATCTAGATGTGAATACTAAATTGAGATGTATAATACCATATCATTACACTTTACATTACAATGCTCATGTTATACAGTATTACATTGTTTTGTTACAAGTCAGTCGCTGCCCTTCGGGTACGTGCACAGTGAACTCTGGTTACCTGCTTGCTGGTTGCAAGCACCAACAAGAGGAAACCTGAAAGTAGGGATATTTTGGTTTACTAAGTTACACGTCGCATAGTAAACGCTTGAGCTAGTGTCTGCTTGCAAGTAGTCCGCGCTCATCTGCTAGCAGGAATGTTTTGAGTATTACTGCTCGCAGGCATTGATGGCTGGTTTTTTGACGTGTGTCGTGTTCTGTGATGAGCGTAGATAATTGATTTTTATTAAGTTCTTTGTTTTTAAATATGGTATTTTATAAACTAAATTTAAATCTTTAAATTTAATATGGTGGAAAGTGAAGTAATTGACATTTACTTATTAATTTCGTTATTCTTAAGTATTAAAAAAAATCTATCACTGTCTTTTTAAATTTTCTAAAAAGATGTTGGTACGTTTCAAAAAATGTTCTACCCTTATATATGTAGTGGATACCCACTTATATTTTGGGAACGCTAGCCATACAAAATAATCCATCCTTACCTGAGCTCATCTTTGTATGAAACCTACACTTCAACTCACAAACTTCCAGCTTATACCGTGAGAGCGGTACTAGCGTTAACCAGCGCCATCGTTCACTGTGTGTACCCTTAGAGAGATAACAGCTCCCCGCTTCCAGCCAACTTACCTCCCTTGGTGGGCAGTTTGTGTGTGCTATGCTGGCAGCGGTAGCCGCTGATCATCTTGAACTTTCCGTTATCAAGTTTGACAGGGAAGTAGAATTCTATGAACCTATCAGGTTTACCCATCATTTCAATTATTATATTGAACCGTGATGTGATTTCTCCGTCACACATTTTAGGGTTGAGTTTCTTGGTCTCTTCCAGGAGTGTGGGTTCAACCACTTTGACGGCGTTGTGGAAATAATACTCCACCATGTTGAGGAAATTAGGACATTTTTCAGTTGATATTTTCTTTAATCTCTCAGGTATTTCATGGGAGAACCTTTTCTGAACTTTGTGGAAAACAGAACCTAGCACACGATTCTCTAAACCTATGTTCAAGCGAGGGAAATGTCGCGAATATACTCTCGGTAGTATAAACATATTCAATGGAGAGAAGACTTATGAATACATTCACAATAATAAAAATAAACTTATTTTAACTATTATAGCATACAACGCAATTCTTACAAATAAGATTACTCTTTTTTTCAGTGAAAATTAATCTAATTGTTGTCATGGTTTTAACTTAACAAACGCTGATACATAGATAAAGAAAATATATAAATATAATAACTATAGAGGTGATGGAATACAAATTTGAGCGCCGTGGTGGCTGTGTTGTAAACTAATTGATTACTAAGGCTTGAACATATACATAAAACATATTAGTACAAATTGTTTGACCCCTACACACATGTATGAAAGGCCTTTTGCCCTAACATAATTCCACTATATAGTGTGTGATTCTTTAGGAGAAATAACCTTCCATAATTACTACCCGTTCGGGTTATACGCTTCAAGTACTAATTACGCTAATGGATTAGGAATTGGGAAGGTTGAATTATAGGAAGTGAACCTATTCGAACCTCGATCTCCCCGTCCTCAGCAGTCGAGCAGCTCAACACGACTAGCGCGTTAGCCAACTACGCCACCGAGGCGGGTGCGACAATAGTTAATATTGACAATGATAGATCGCATCTACGCGGCACGCTTAACTAATCCATTTCCCAGGCTCACAGAAAAGGGTTACAACAGACCAACAGCTTCCAGGTTAAAATGGCTACGCTCATTGAAAGAGCTTGAATACTTCCAACACAGGGATCATTACATAGAGTCCCAAGTGACAACATCGCTACCAAGCAGACATAAAAAAAAAACAGTTTATTCTAAAGATGGTTTTACAAGCGAGTAGACTAAAAATTTCCTTGAAGTGTAAATAAACCGGTTTTCAAAAATTAGATTCATGTAAAGGCCCCACACCTTTCCCCATAAACCAAATATCTAAACGATTCTACTCAGACTGCAAATTATAAAGAAAAAGTAAAATACAATAGGCCTTGTCCCCCCTTTTTTTTCAAAGGAATAGTTTGCAAAGTGCAAACTATCCAGTTGTAAGACATCTTCACATACCTTCGACTAGTTACATGTCTGAAAAGGTTTGTTCATTGAAAGGGGGTAAGAGGGTGAGTTGGGTGGGGCCAAGGCAATGCTCAAGTCTCGTTAGGAGGAGGCGAGTTTCCAACAATTTTGAATAAGATGGACCATAATCCCAAATAAATATTATAGATGTTAAACACCTCTAGAAGTTCTCTGAAGTGCTCTTTATGGGAACACAGCGCCCTAATTTGTACTTTTATCTTAATTTTGATATTGTTTGGACTATAAATAAAGCTATAGGCCTATATATTTTTTCATAAAATTTCGAGAGGAGGATGTTGAACCCCCAAACAACACCTGGCTACGGCCTTGTTTGAAGGCATTATTATTCATACACTTTGCGGAAAGATTAGCCAGTTCTAATGTAATGTTGCCTAGGGGACGCCCGAATGTACTAATCGTACATTCTTTCCGTGGAGGCTCTTTCCATGTCCCGATCCCATGAGATGAGGGGATGATGGTAGTGAATATGATGAGGTGGGAGGGAGGAGCCAATGAAGAGATTAACCTAACCTATATAAGCCTAATTAACTAAACCTTGGTGACCATGGGAATTATTCTCTTTCCGAGAAAAGTTCCCCCGATACTAGTTGGGGATCGAACCCGGGACCTCTAGGATGGCAGTCAAGTGCGCTGACCACTTTACCACGAGGCCGGTCAATGGCATTCCATAATGTATATATTCCATTCACGGTAGGAATTACTCTCTGAAAGGTCTTTTTTACTACCAATATCCTACTATATAATATATTTCTGGTAGGGAAAAAGACCTTTCAGAAAACAATTCCTACGGTGGACAGACTTTAGTTATTGTTTTATTATAAATCTTTAAGTCCAATGAGCTCTCGCATAGCTACAGGACTTTTCATGAGTGTGATAGTACATATACATAATGTCACTACCCCTTTATTGTGTCTTTGTGTGTGGGCCTGGAGTTTATAAGGATGTTTGTGGCTGGGGTTAAAGAGAGGTGATATGAATTTATCCAATGGCCTCTGTGACTCCTAGGTGGTCACTAAATGGTCGCCGAACCGGGTTTCCTGGGTTCGAGTGGCAGACCTCGAGACTGGTACCGATGAGCCGGCGTCTTAGCCCGCGTATCCCCGAAACCATCAGAGTGACCCCTAGCCCTCGATGTTCTGTAGTCAGTCCCATGGACGTCAATCCCCTTCATTTTAACACTCTTGTTGTCATCTACTTTAGCTTATTTATTTCTAAAATAATCATAACCTCGCAACGTTCGTTTTGTCATTCGCAAATCATAACATACAATATTACACAAACTCGCCTTCCATTTGAGGCCGTGCGGTTACAATAAACTAATAAAATACCATTACACTTGGTTTAAACTGGAAGATGTCTTACCTTGACGAATTACACTATGGTTATTCGACCATCAACATGTTAATGGACAATTTCAAAAAGTGTATAATCATAAACTATAAATACTGATACAGTTATTTCAAATACATACAGTTCACAAGCTAAGGGGACAAACTTGTTATTTTTCAAAATACTTTTTGGGTACCATTATTAAGTTAAAGTAATTAATGTCTGGGACTGAAATTTAGTATAGCTAGACATTTATATGAGGTGTACACAGAGAAATAATTTAATCATAAATAATAATATTAATACTATAAATATCTCAGAGAAATATTTATCTTTTTATTAAAATATAAATTAGTTTTATAATATAAATTAAAATTAATAGTAATAATCTTAATAATACTATAATTAAAATCTATGTTATTAATATCAAAAATTATATAGCATTAATATTATTAATAATAATAATAATTTTGTAAATATTTGTATGAAATATTTCACTATGTACACCTAATATGGATGTCTAGTTATTCTAAATTTCAGTTTTTTGCTTGACCTTATTCATTCCATTTTGATATTGACAATAGTAATTAAAAAGTAGATTTTCTTCGTATAAATATTATTGTCTTATAATACGGTCTTTATTTTAAACGTGTACCAGTGGTAAAATTGGATACCTCACCACCACTAAACATGAATCCCCCCCCCCAAAAAAAACAGCAATTTTGAGTTGGCTCTTCGTTTTATGTGAGATTTGACGCCTTACACAAAGGCTTATTATTGAAATTTTAAAACGAAAATGTCCAATACATTTCAATGGCATAACAGTTTTAACATTAATTACTGTCCAGCTTGAATCATTTTTATTCTGCCATCCACACCGTGTATGATCGGGCTGTTTTTCTTAATGTACTCCGAGAAAATGTCCAAATCAACTCGTCCTGAAATACGAATACAAATATGTATGTAGATTAATCACTAGAATTATACACGGATTCAAATATTTTTTAACTGTATTATTGATAAGCTCTAGCTACTTGGTAATGGTTAGTATTTAAAGTTAAATTTCTGAAACAACTGATCATATAAACACACGATTTTAAAACTAATTTATTTCCAAACGGACAAGATAACCTAGTGCCTTCTACGTCGATTATTAATCCTAAAAATAAAATAAAATAAAAGATCAACTGCGGAATTTCACAATCTATTAATATTTAATCAGTAATGGAAATCGAACCTGGTGGAATGCTCTGGCCTAGTGTTAGCTCATATAATCTATCGCTTAAAACTATATACTGTAAGGATTAAAAATTATTATTTATTAGAGTTATTGAACTTGGACTTTCTGAACCAATTGTTTGTATCAGCACATGATAATTTCTATGAGCAAGAGCAAAAGGGTGTAACCATTTTACCGGGAAAAATATTTTCACTTATCTTGCAGGGTTCTTTTACATGCCAAAATCAACATGAGACCGACGGCTTTACTTCCCCTCCGAAGTAAATTGCCCTACGTACTTTCATCGCTTAGGAAAAATCTGTCGACCCCAGCTGAGTTTTAACCCACGAACATTGGATCATTAAGATTTAGAAAGGTGAATTTTATGGTGCAGCAACATCCATATAGACCTCACGTTGCTTTTCCATCTTGGCCAAAGAGCCAATCCCTACCACTGCTCTTCCTTACCACTCAAAACAGAAAATGTGTTCTGAGCTGATGAGCGATGAGAACAATCGCCAGATATGCAAGTCACATCACGCCATTGATCCTTACCCATGTTATGGTTTCTTCTGTTCTGTGGTATGATACCAAAGTCATCCCCTCCTTCAGCCAAGAAGGAGGCCATGGCGATACGGTACCACTTGGTGAGGTTCAGGGGCTGATATTCGGGTATGTCACACTCGTCGCACAATATGGATAGTTCCTGCACTCGACTTCCTGCTGGAAGGCTGATGTTGTACGTCACGTGGATACCTGTCTCACATATATACAAAGCTGTATATGAGTATATAGGTAGGAAGAAAGTCTTAAAGACCCGCTTCGGTGGGACGTATGGTCTATGGCGCTATTCTCGCAATAGACTAGACTGCCAATGACGAAAATCTCAGTCGAATATACTGAATGTGGTTTTCAGAAAGGGGGACGAGATAAGTTTTCCCAAATATAAGAAGATTTTCTTAGCACCGCGTCTTTCTACCCATTGCACTATACGCCTATGTAATAATTACACTAATGGTTTAGGGATATATAATGTTTTAATTGAGAGGAAGTGCACCCGTATTTGCATAAAAAAAAGATAGTGTAAAACCATTTAAGGAAAAACCACCATAATTGCACGCGACCAGGATCGAAACCCGATCTTCCCGTCTACAGCAGTCTAGTCTAACACGAGATTAGCATATTAGACCACGCGGCCACCGAAGCGGATCTTAGGAGCAATTATTATTCATGCTATATTCACGTGGATGATTTGTGTAGGCAGTCATTCAAATATGGACACGCTACAGACATTCACCCAAGTACTACAGGACAATATGATTATGCTACACGCACACCACCGTGTACTGAAGGAAAGCAATGAAAATATGATTTTGCTACATACACTCACTCGGGTACTCTGGGTAAATATGGGCACACTACGCACATTTGCCCATAAACTAATCGATGAAAATATGTATAAGTATACACACTCACCAATGGAGTCATCCATGAAAATATGGACACGCTATACACAATCACCAATGAAGTAATCCATGAAAATATAGACACGCTATACACAATCACCAATGAAGTAATCCATGAAAATATAGACACGCTATACACAATCACCAATGGAGTCATCCATGAAAATATAGACACGCTATACACAATCACCAATGAAGTAATCCATGAAAATATGGACACGCTATACACAATCACCAATGAAGTAATCCATGAAAATATGGACGCGTAGTGCTAACTCACCTGAGTATTGCAGGAAGCCGTACCCAGAGAACACCCTAGCGTCTCGGGTGAGCTCTTCAGGATCGGATATTAGGTAACTGCGGGAACTGAAAGGCCTGGCCGCTGACAGTTCTATAACTTGTAGCAAGACGTGTCCTTCAAGCTCCAAGGTATCAACTGTGTTCTGGAAAGGTTGGGCTGTTGCCAGGTCGTTGAATAAGATCACTGGAATCACACGCAACGCCAAAGATGATCATAGTGGAATAAAAGAAGAAAAAAAAGTGCAAAGTATTGCCAACAGAAGAAAAGAAGCATAATTTGACGTATTAATGCTTATAAATAGATTTATTAGCTTCCTACCACGATTAAACTATATTCATATTAGATTATTCATTATTTGCATATTGTTAGATTCTTCGACCACGTTTCTCAACAATATCTACTTGCACGTTCTTGCATAGTGCATACATTTTACTAGGCTGTGTGCATAAATTATATATTTATATCCATTACTGTTTCCAACCCATGGCCTGGGTCAGTTTTTTATTCAAACCATATATTTTCCACTACCAGCTTGCTAGGCCTGTCGTAGTTTCATATGCCTTATAATCTAACTTAAGACTAAGATAGGGACAACATCCAGTCCCCGGCCATTAATTCATCACATTTCACCAATGATAAATATTTCGGACATGCTGGGAATCGAATATAGGATTCTTAGCTGAGTAGGCTACCAACTGAGCCAAGGTGTTGGATGCATACCCAATAACAAATAGTGTATAGCGCATAATGCACAAACAGTTGAAACACTATTTTTAATGATAGCATTCACAAAAGAAAAATAGATAATAGTGCACTATTTATAGAGTTTATCTAACATAATTTTAATCATGATCTCAACAATATACAACCCTTGGGCTTGAGACGTATTGCGGTCGGCTAATGAGAATACAAGGGGAGGCTTTATCCAATTAATATGCCTGGCTACATAACATGTTTGAAACGTCTTGTAGTATCCATACTGTAGGTAATTAATGCATTATACATTTTCTTTGTTTTAACGTCAATAAGTATGGCTATAAATCCGATCGAAAATATAGAGGAAATATTACACTTTTTATTATGTTATTGTCCACCCCAATACTCGTGACAATAATACTTTTTGGTCAAAATATAGATTTTTTTAAAAAAATTGTGCAGGCACCCCTTAAATTAGGTTATTTTTATATTTTAAAATATGAGAGTTATTGAACGTTGGTTCCGAGTGAGCCCTTAAAATAAGTTTCTTTAAATGCTTTATTTATTAGAGCAAAGAGATTAGGCCAGCTTCTAGGAATCTAAAAATATATTTGAGTCAGATTTAAATTATTATATTTTATAGGGAAAGGTTGTATTTTTTTTATAATGAATTTGGGTGACCTGGCAGTATAGAGGTAAGGTGTCAGCTTCTGTGCTGGGGGTCCGGAGTTCAATCCTCGGCCTTGGCACATATTTATCTGATTGCCAAACCTTTCCTTCACCTCTGACAAGACGTGTATTAATCACAACTTGTGAATATGGGGAATGCCAGGCCTCCACCGTGGTTCGGATCCCACGTTAAACTGAAGGGCCTCCTCCATTTCATCTCACAATCACCCTACCATTACACATGAGCGTAAGTGCGTACAACCCGAACGGGTAGTAAGACGCAGTGATAATAATAATAATATGAAGTGTGCATTATGAACACTACTCGTTATTGGATATGCGCTATGCCTGCATGTATACCCAACCAAAGCTGTGTACTCCCTAAATACCACTAAGAAGACCACTCCAATTAACCTGGGCAGGATTCAAAGCCCAAACTCCAAAGTAGTGAGTGTTTTTAATACTTTAATATAAAGAACACATTGACTATCATACTGGGATTTAAAGCACAAACTTTTATTACTGTACACATTAGGCTTGCTCCCATTTAAAATATCTATATTTTCGATTGATGAACACTTCTATAATAATATATTGAAATGACTACAAGGGTCATCCGTTAAACCACGTAACGCTGTTTAAAGGTGGAAGGGGGGGGGGAGCAACTATAATGTATACACTAGCCCCATGACTTCTTTGGTGCTGGCTGACAGCTGATGGCTTTGAAAATCTACCAGACCAAATTATGTATCCGTACGCCGAGCCATATGATGTGCAAAAACATTTGTTTAGCAGATGTTACTTATGAAAGTTAAAATTTAGGTATATACCTAAATGTTAACTGTTGAAGTCAGCTGTGAGCTGTCAGCACCAAAGAAGCCATGGGGCTACTGTACAATGTGTTACTTGGGGGTGAGGAGGGGGGGCACATCATAGTGCTATATAACACAGATCTTTTAGTTAGATTCAAATAGTATTGTTCATATGTTCCCCAATAGTAAACATACTTATAGATAGCTTGAGTATATGTACCCTTATGTGATTGTAGAAGTAGGCTAGGAGTGATAAGGATGGACAGGGGTGGAAATTAAGGTGTGTGAGAGATAGAGAGAGAGAGTGAAGGGGGTGCAGGATAAGATAGAGAAGGCAAGATTGGGGTGATGTGGACATGCGAAGAGGATGGAGTAGGAGGGGATTCTAAGGAGGATGATCAAAATGGAGGTGGTGGGATGGAGTCCACGAGGAAGAGCCAGGGACAGGTGGATAAAGGGAGTGTGGAGGAGGATAAGTTGTGGGAGGACAGTTATGTTCGAGACAGACCCTGCCAGCGGCAAGAAACTGTTCATGATAATGATGATGATGATGATCATGACGATGATATGCACGGTTAATGGATCATGAGAAGGAATACATATGAATACCACTTTTAGTTACATAAAAGCTTCCCTATGACATAATGAGATTCACTCTTGATGTGAAAAACTATGTAACACTGGTTGGAAGGAGAAAGGAGTGAAAAAAGTTAATAAAAAAAGATTAAGGGGCTTATGGATGACCTCACAAGCCTATTATTATTATTATTATTATTATTATTATTATTATTATTATTATTATTAGCTTCAAGCGAACTTCTTAAACACAAGTTGATATCCGTACACGACTTATTCTAAGACCATATTAAATAACTTCAATTATATAAATTTGAAAGAGGTGGGTAAGCTGATAACGTTATCTGTTTTGTCTGGTCTGGTTAGACGGGTGGGGGTTTGAGTCCGGACCGGGTGTACTGAGGTTGTATTTTCCTGAATGGCTTATCACTCTACCTTCATGTAAAGGTGAGGACGTTTTCTTCTTAATTCCACCTCCATCACCTCTACCTCATTTGTGTGAATATGCGAAGAGCTTAGACGGGTAGTAAGATAGACAATACGGGAGAAAATTAACCTGTCATCAAACCAGCCTTACCCAAATTTGAAACTTGATTACCTTTCCACTTGATCACAGGGCTGACATAGAGATGTTCATATAGCTATAGTCGAACCTAGTTTTAAACTAATGGTTGATATATTCGGCCCTGGGCATAGACGAGCCTTGATATCTCATTGATAAGGAATTGACACACTAAGTATATGTTCTCATGTCCAGGTGTTACTAACAGCATTATATTTGATATACTTGAATCCTTTATAAACTTAGTTTTAACATTTTTACCTCCATCGTTTAGTTCCGAAATCTCTGCTCTAATTCCTCCTGAATTCATCATCGCTATGGCTGCATAGGTCCATGCATTCTCTGGAGCCAATGCTACGTACTGAAAACAAAAACTTGAATAAAAACTGTAATGATGACACTCCAGTTACAAACCAATTTCAGTAAAAAAAAACTAAAGCTTCTTACAACTTACAGATTTCACAAATTTGAGAAAATTTTGGAAAATGAAACTTTGATTATGCATGCAACTTCTTTAACAATATTTGTTGTGATTTAATGAACATTATAATGTAACCCCTATGGAATAACATTTATTGAATAGTTACCCTCCAAACCTCAACCCTAAACATAAGGGATCTGGCGAGTATTTACTTTCACTAATCCATTTTCCCGCAGATGAAAATAATTCTTGAGAAAATTCAGTAAAAGGAAAACAAGTTTGATCATAAACGTGAACAGATACAGTCTACTAATATATCTTAAGAAGACAGTAACTTGAACGTTGTGTGAAAAAACCCCACTGAAAACATAACAAATGTTGAGATTAAATAACAAAATTAAAATGATCATATATGTTAACAGCTCAGGAAGGAAATATGGTTGGCAGATTAAAGAAAAAAGTAAAAATGATCACTTATTTTTGTAATATAGAGCTTGGAAATTAAAACGAGTAAAATAGAGGATTGACGTAAATATTGTAAGTTGTGAACGTAAATAACTCTAAAAGGAAAATATGAATAAGAAATTGGATTAAAATGAAACAATGATTGTGTGTGTAGAGAACCCAGATATGAATGATAGAAAGAAAGAATATTAATGGGAAAATGATCGTGTGTGTTAAGAACCCTAGGAAGAATGAACATTAGTGGGAAAATGATCGTGTGTGTTAAGAACCCTGGGAAGAACGAATATCAATGGGAAAATGATCGTGTGTGTTAAGAACCTTGGGAAGAACAAACATCAATGGGAAAATGATCGTGTGTGTTAAGAACCCTAGGAAGAATGAACATTAGTGGGAAAATGATCGTGTGTGTTAAGAACCCTGGGAAGAACGAATATCAATGGGAAAATGATCGTGTGTGTTAAGAACCTTGGGAAGAACAAACATCAATGGGAAAATGATCGTGTGTGTTAAGAACCCTAGGAAGAATGAACATTAGTGGGAAAATGATCGTGTGTGTTAAGAACCCTGGGAAGAACGAATATCAATGGGAAAATGATCGTGTGTGTTAAGAACCTTGGGAAGAACAAACATCAATGGGAAAATGATCGTGTGTGTTAAGAACCCTAGGAAGAATGAACATTAATGGGAAAATGATCGTGTGTGTTAAGAACCCTGGGAAGAACAAACATCAATGGGAAAATAATCGTGTGTGTTAAGAACCCTAGGAAGAATGAACATTAGTGGGAAAATGATCGTGTGTGTTAAGAACCCTGGGGAGAACGAATATCAATGGGAAAATGATCGTGTGTGTTAAGAACCCTGGGAAGAACAAACATCAATGGGAAAATAATCGTGTGTGTTAAGAACCCTAGGAAGAATGAACATTAGTGGGAAAATGATCGTGTGTGTTAAGAACCCCAGGAAGAACGAACATCAATGGGAAAATGATCGTGTGTGTTAAGAACCCCAGGAAGAATGAACATTAGTGGGAAAATGATCGTGTGGCTAAGCGATTTATAAAGGAACACATGTTTAATAGATATAATAACGATGTAAACACGATATTATATGTTAATTGAGTCCAATTTTTTAATTCGTTTTAAAAAAATACCAAAGGTATATTCGAATTAAATACTTCCAGGGTATGTTTTAACTATACTAAATAACTCTAAACATAGTCCAACAAATGGCATTATAAAGTTCCAAATTTCAATAATAGATTTATCGAGCATACATTATTATATTTTTCAAATTCATTATAATGTTATCCTCCCATCTTTGTCTAGGTCTTCCCAATGGCCTCTTCCCGTTGGGTTTGCCAGTCAATACCTTGAACACGGTTATAAATTCTCTCATTCGCGTTGCATGTCCTGCCTACCGTAATCTGCAAGGTTTGATTACCCTAACAATTTCTGGTGATGCGACAGGACTTAGTACTTGGATGAGGTAGTGCAATAATAATAATAATAATAATAATAATAATAATAATAATAATTATTATTATTATTATTAGCATCGCGTCTTACTACCCGTTTGGGTTATACGCACTTACGATCATGTGTAATGGTAGGGTGATTGTGAGGCGAAACGGAGGACCTACATTTTAACGTGGGATCCGAACCACGGTGGAGGCCTGGCATTCTATACATTAACAAGTTGTGATTAATACAAGTCTTATCAGAGGTGAAGGAAGGGTTTGGCAATCAGATAAATCTGTGCCGGGACTGAGGATTGAACTCCGGACCCCCAGCACAGAAGTCCGACACCTTACTCCTAAACCGCCAGGTCACCGGTGTAATAATCGATACCATACTAGTACCGAAAGAAAAGTATCGATAACAGTAAGAAGTATCGCTATAGAAATTTTAATCTGGATTTATTTTATCTAGTAATAATAATTTCAACTTTTTAATAATTGAACTTTCATATTTATTTAAACACGGAACATTTTTTGGCTCTATAAAAGCTTATTTTATTTAGTTTGTGATGACCGTTCTCATTTATAAATGAAGGGGTAGTAGAATGGTCGCCACTCAACTTGTCTCCCGGTGTATTGATAAACAAAGATGAAAGAACAACTATGAATTATGATGAGCTTATGTGCTAAAAGAGATTGAATTTTAGGATTACTTCTTGCTTTTCAATCAGAAAATGAGCGAGAGTTGAGAATTGAGGAATAGTGAAATTTGTTCCCCTTCCACAGTAATAAATTAATAAACGTTTAATCCCAGCATTAGGGAAGTTAACAAAAAAGTTGCTTCTTTCTATACCGATCCAATACCGGATTATGAATACTAATATCACTAAAAGTATCGGAAAAAATATTATAATATAAAAACTACTAGTATTGAAAGGAAAATATCAATATTAGTAGAGTATCGATACTTTCTTTCCCCTCATTCCGACCCGCGCATGCACTGCTCGCGTCTGAACATACCTCCTCCACCATGGCGTCGGTGATCATGTTGCCCAGACTGCACTCTCCCAACGAGCAAGGTCGGGACAGACGAACTCTAGTCCTGCCTATCGGCATGCTGCCTAGTTGCTCGACTTCTAGACGGAACGGCTCCAGTTCTGCCACAATCTCGGGGTCTGCCAGGAAATTAACAGTTTATTAAGGTGCGAATTTAGGGAACAAGAGAAAAGGCCAGTTTTTTTGTTGCATTTTATAAATAAATTCACCATTTGTCAATGTCAATGTTGGTTACTGAACATTATGGTAGCCGACTATAATCAAAAGAGTGGACTGTATAAAATATTTGTTTTAATACTTGGCTTCAGAGTTGTTTTAATGACACCAAATGATTTTTTTAAGTTCAATTTTAGTATCTGGAAAAAGGCTCTTACAACCAACTAAGCTTTCCGTAAACTATACGATTACAAACTTTCCACAAACTGCATAATTAAAAACTTTCTACAAACTACACCATTAAAAACCAAAGGATTAATATGACACTAAAATATTATAGTTACAAAGAAACCAAATAACAAAAACTATTGTTACGTAACTTTTCGCATCAAGAATGAAAATCATTATTGCATATGGAAGCTTAAAAAAGAATTATTGCATAATGGCTTGGAAATGTATACTAATACAGTGCACAGACACTGTGCAATAATGTAAAGTGGTTGATAGTGAAGGAAGCCAACCTGAAAGGATATTTAGTTTATGATTACAAACACACTCCTCTCGTCATTTATTTATACACTTTTAACACTTCACGCTTCTTCAAACATCCACAGTTGCACATTGTTTGAATTTTGGGATTCCACTATGAGGAACAATCACGTATTACCTGGTTGGAGGCTTCGGTCCATGAGGATGGGGATTCCACTTTAAGGAACAATCATGTCTTACCTGATTGGATGTTTTGGTCCATGAGGATGATGATTTCACTATGAGGAACAATCACGTATTACCTGGTTGGAGGCTTCGGTCCATGAGGATGGGGATTCCACTATGAGGAACAATCATGTCCTACCTGGTTGGATGCTTTGGTCCATGAAGATGAGGATTCCACTATGAGGAGCAATCATGCCTTACCTGGTTCGATGCTCTGGTCCATGAGGATGGGGTTGCCACTCCAAGAGACCACCTCACCGAGGCTGTCGAAGTGAACCAGAAGGTGTCCCAGATACTTGGAGTTTGCCCCCGCCTGCACGATAAGCACTTGGCGACCGTCGTCCTGGTGGACCACAATGGGGTAGGTACCTCCTGTCGTGTCGTTTCTTGGCGCCGTCCCTGGTACACAAAACCGAGCACACCAATGCTCAATTATTCTAACCCTAGACAATAGACTGTTTTCCTGAAACTATCAAGATTATTATCACGTGGGCCACCTCTTGTGTTCACATGTGGGAAACTACAAATATATTGCCTAAGGATTTTCTCTTTATTGTAGAATATCCGACCACTCTCACTAGGTCGTTTATGTTCATCTGATGGTGATGAATTGTTTACTCCATGGCAGGAAATCCTTATGGTCTACCTTGATCCATTCACATCTATATATTCACAATGGATAATAAATTATTCAGCAAGAGAATGGTAGTTCAGGAGTTTCAAAACCACTTAAAAAATTCTCATTACCTTATTATGTTCGAATTGTGAGATTGTTAGAAATTACTTGATTTGTTAGAGTTATGTTTATAACAATTTTACTTTGATCCCAAAACTGTGACATTTCACGTGAAACTTAATCAAAAATGAGTTAATATACTCTTTTTTATATTATTTTCAACTATAAAACTTAACATGTAAGGTATTTAACCTTATACGGAAATCATCTACATTTTAGTGGAACTATAATCTGAAATGATAAAAGACTTCTTAAATAGCATGTGATTTATGGACGTCTATTAAGCCATCCTTGTATCCTCGGTCTCCCGGATTTTACCGTTGTAAAGCAATGTGTGGGAAATACGTCCTCCCACGATGACCTCCCCCCCCCTTAACCTTATATCCTTAGCCACCCAGGTCTAACCGTTGTAAAGCAAAGTGTGTGAATGTCCGCCCACGATGATGTCCAGCCCTGGTACGACGGACGCCACCTCCCTGTCCGCCTGAAGACCACAGTGCGACAAGGCGATGATGATGTCCGCCCCTTGCTCCTTCAGGACAGAAACCTCACGCGTCACCGTCTCCACCTCCCCTAGGAACCGGAGGTTCTCCGTGCTTGCGATAGTCTGCACGGACACACAAGCTTCAATAATTATATTGTTTTGCATAGTAACAGGACGAAACGATAAGCCTATATTATGTCTGCAAGAGGCAAGACTATACGCATTTTACACTGTCACAGGACAGCAGTAACACAGATAACATTCTACACTGCTTTCGTTGTATCAAAGTAGCACAGATTTTACACTGCTTCCACTGGACCATAGGAACGTATTTCACTCTTTAAACTGTTGCCACTAAACAAAAGGAAAATGTTTCACACTTTACATTACATTGCTGCCATTGGATCAAAGTAGCACAGACTTTACACTGTTGCCACGGGACAAAATGAACATATTTAACATTTTAAATTGCTACCACTGGTAAAAAGGAACACACATCTTACACTGCTGCAACTATACAAAGGAACATATGCCACACTTTACACTGCTTCCACTGTAATAAAGGAATACATTTTCTCTGCTGGCACTGGACAAAAGGAAACACAAGTGTTATTCACGCTTATTCCGAGAGGTAGCAAGGATTAAGATCGTTTAAGAGTGAGATAATTCACATTAGAATGGAGAGACAAAAATAAATAAATCAAACTACCAACTCACCTGTCCGAAGCTTGAACCCCAACATCCACCGGTCAACGTTGGCCACAGTCCTCGCTATACCCTATGAACAAGCCCGATCAGTGTTCTACGCCCTGATATTCTCCATCAGAGGTTACCTACATATAAGGCCTGAGATTCCCCACCAGATGTTACCTACATCTACGGCCTGAGATTCCCCACCAGATGTTACCTACATCTACTGTCTGAGATTCCCCACCAGATGTTACCTACATCTACGGCCTGAGATTCCCCACCAGATGTTACCTACATCTACTGTCTGAGATTCTCCACCAGATGTTACCTACATCTACGGCCTGAGATTCTCCACCAGATGTTACCTACATGTGTAGAGTTCAGAAGGTATCCTACGATGCCGATCTTCCTGCCTTCTCTCTCGATGACGATGGACTTGTTGTAAAGTCCCTGAAAGTCCGGCTCTTCCGAGTCATCAATGTTGGCCACAACTATCGGGAAGTTGGCCTGCTCCATGAAGGGTATGATGCCTTCCAGGCCATTGTCAAATTCATGGTTACCTAACGTCTGGAAAGAAAGATAAACATGTCGAAAATTGAAATTGTTCCACATTTGCTTATGAGGAGAAAACGTTTCCTTAAATGTTTTTTTTCCAAACATAAAAACTAGAGTGTACTCAAACTAACTAGTTTATAAATTAGAATCTCTTAACCTACCTGACAAAAAATATATAATAATTTGGAGTTCTCGAAAACAAGGTGCTATGAGAGTTATTTAGTTCAAAAAGGGATGATGATACTTAAGAGTGGTGGAGTTACATAATGATGAGTTATACACCCCGTACTCATCATAATACATTATTAGGATAGTCAAGCCTCGTTTACGGTGGGCAGAACAAGCAGCGCGAATGGGGGGAATCTAGAACCATATTCAGAATATCGGCTGGTAAACCCAATAGGAAGAAACCACTGGGAAGACCTAGACGCAGCTGGGAGGATAGCATTAGAATGGACTGGAAAGATATAGGGTGTAATGAGGTGGACTGGATAGAACTAGCTCACTATAGGGATAGGGTGTAATGAGGTGGACTGCATAAAACTAGCTCAAGATAGGGATAGGGTGTAATGAGGTGGACTGGATAGAACTAGCTCAAGATAGGGATAGGGTGTAATGAGGTGGACTGCATAAAACTAGCTCAAGATAGGGATAGGGTGTTATGAGGTGAACTGGATAGAACTAGCTCAATATAGGGATAGGGTGTAATGAGGTGGAGTGGATAAAACTAGCTCAAGATAGGGATAGGGTGTAATGAGGTGGACTGGATAGAACTAGCTCAAGTTAGGGATAGGTGGCGTACTGTTGTAAGTGCTGCAGTAAAATATCAAGTTCTTAATGTCATAGAGTAACTAAGTTACGCAAATCAAAGTGATGTACATAAACGCACCGCACCGCATAATGACGCACGCCAACGCAACGCAGCGCGACGGATCCATTGTGTTGATCTTTTTATTGCACCGCGTCTTATAACCTGTTCAGGCTTTTCACATATTAACATTAATTGAGGTAAGGATGAGGAAGGATGAATTTATTGAAAATGTACCAATATTTGCGGGGAGGGAGAGTATAAAATCCGTTAAGGGAAAACTACCCTCAGTACACGTAGCCAGGATTAGAAACCCAATAAAGTTGTCATCGGTGATCCAGGCTATTTGCGAGAGTGACGACTCAGATAATGCGGCCACCAAAGAAGGTGGGTCAGTCGTTAAACCATCTAAATCCCGCAACGGTGCGCGCGTGGCCTGATTGTCAGGTTTCGTCTATATTATTATTACTAGCACCGCGCATTACTACCCGTTCGGGTTATACGCACTTACGCTAATGTGTAATGGTAGGGTGATTGTGAGATGAAATGGAGGACTGATGAAATGGAGGACCTACAGTTTAACGTGGAATCCGAACCACGGTGGAGGACTGGCATTCCCCACATTCACAAGTTGTGATTAATTCACATCTTGTCAGAGGTTAAGGAGGAAGGGTTTGGCAATCAGATAAATCTGTGCCGTGACCGAAGATTGAACCCCAAACCCCCAGCACAGAAGTCAGACAGACACCTTACCCCTATACCGCCAGGTTACCCTATTTTTAATTAAATAAAACAATAGTTTATTAGTCACAATATCTACACCATCACCCCAATTAATATCCTCATTGTGGGCATTGTGCTATCATATAACCATCATCATCATTATCAGTGATCGTCGCAACAAGAATAAATAAGAATATCAAGTACACTGTAGTGTGCAGTATACGTTATTATTACTTTATTTAATGTTGATAATGTCTTAATTTATCAATTAAACTTTACTGTATGTATTTGTTACATGAATATCACGTTATATAATTCGGTATTATTCGTGGTTTCTCGTAACCGAGGTAGATCTAGGAACTTACTACCCGCGGGTATGGGAGTCTTACTGTACTTAATTAAAAATAACTCTTATCGAGCGTTGAGCGGTCTAATACGTGGTTGATTTGTTTACCCCATGTCTTACTAAATTACACTATTCTGGTAGGAGAAACGAAGATAGAACGTTATAAGAAGTGTACTCACATTTGCGTGTAAGAAGGGAGGGGAAAAATTTAGGGAAGACCGCCCTTGGAACCACCGGGGGAAATTAATTAAATCCTACCTCCCTCTCACCAACAAACCAAACTAAACGAAAACTGAGTGATCTGGTGGTCTAGGGGTAAGGTGTCGGACTTCTGTGCTAGTGGCCCGGGGTTATATCCTCAGTCCCGGCACAGATTTATCTGATTGCCAAACCCTTCCTTCACCTCTGACAAGACATCTTGTGAATGTGGGGAATGCCAGGCCTCCACCGTGGTTCGGATTCCACGTTAAACTGTGGGTCCTCCATTTCATCTCCCAATCACCCTACCATTACACATTAGTGTAGGTGCGTATAACCCGAACGGGTAGTAAGAAGTGGTGTAGTAATAATAAAAATAAAAATTGCGCAGTCGTAAAAAGTGGATAACTGATACCACGAATACTGAATCAACTGATATGGTAACTCTTCTGTATAATCATATCTAGTGGCTTGACGTAGCTTGCTGCCAGGGTAAGCATAGCGTATTTGAATTGTACCTGAGATTAATAATTGTCCTATTCCCTGAGTAGAACGCTCATTAATAACAGTAATGGTGTGTCTGGGTCACATCAATCTATTTACGGGAAGATTAGCCAGTACTGACGTAGCTCAGGACACGCCCTAATGTACTAATCGTACATACAGTAGCCCCATGGCTTCTTTGGTGCTGACTGACAGCTGACGGCTTTGAAAAGATACCAGACCAAATTATGTATCCCTACGCCGAACCTATATGATCTGCAAAAACATGTGTTTAGCAGCTGTCACTTCTGACAGTCAAAATTTAGGTATATACCTAAATGTTAACTGTCAGAAGCCGTCTGTGCGCTGTCAGTCAGCACCAAAGAAGCCATGGGGCTACTGTACTTTCCGTGGAGACTCTTTACGTGTTCCAATGAGATGAAGGTATGATGGTAGTGAGTATGACGGAGTAGTACCAAGGAAGATCTTAACCTAACCAGAGCCTAACTAACGAATCCTGATGACCATGGGAATTATGAACCTTTCGAGAAAAATCCCCCCCCTCTCGGGGTCCCCTAGATCTGACTGCTATATCACGAGGCCGGTTAGAACACTCTTTGATGATGTATACAATTAAAACACATTTTCAGGTGAGTAAACTATATATACATTTTCAAATAGGGACTGAGTGATTGAGAACATATCACAGGTAAAGTTTTAACAGGTTAACCTTACCCTGGAAACAGTTCACGATACGCCATTGATTATATAAACTCAGAAAGGAAAAAAAGTATTTGTACATTTAAAAATACTTTCTAAATATAAATTATGTTCATAATATGTAAATTAATTTGTTAGGAAATTTTCACTTTCGATAGATAATGAATATTTTGACTTTTAAAGACGTTATCTTGTGAGGAAATTCAAGATGGATTTTACATGTTTATGTATTTAATATGTTTTACTTGATGGGTTTCAAAGATATGTTATTAAAACAAATACATTACTGTACATGTACTGTACATTCTTAAATAAACATAAAAATAGGCCTATATTTTCCCACATTTCCTTTTTGGTCTAGAAGGAGTTTTTTTTGTAAACTTTTTTTAAATCGTCTACAGCTCAGGCTATATAATCTAGTAACGAAAATGGACTGTAGGAATCTTCCTGCCAGGATGTAGATTAAAAACGTCCGTGGAAGCATATGTCTATCTAGAATAGGAAACAAATAAAAGGTAATTTTTAAATGAAAGTCAATGCTGTCCAGGTACAAACAGTAGAGTGAGTGGTGTACACGTCAGAGGAAGAGGGTAAGTGGTATCATCCAGTATACAAGAGGTCTCGCAGGGCAAACTGCTCATTTTTTATTTTCATTTGTATTATGTTTTTGTATATTGGTGTCTAAGTGTGTTAGTGCTTAGAATGCTTAGGTACATCAATTTAAGATGCTAACTGCTTTGTAAAATGGCTTCGAATTCATCAAGTGGGCCATTCCATTAAAATAGGTGAATTTTGGCTAATTTAAATGTATTTTAGCATGTTCTAAACCTCCTTCGGTGGCAGCGTGGTCTAAAGTGCTACTCTAGCGGTAGAATAGACTGCCGATGACTAGGAGATAGAGGCTCAAATATAGGTTGGGTGTACCGAGGATGGGTTTTCCAATCTCAACCCAATAAAATGCGGGTATACTTCATATCGATATGACCTTCCTAATTCCTAAAATCATTAGCGTAGTAACCCTAACGGGTAATAAGACGTGGTATTAAAACCAATTTTTTAAAAAAATTTCTCCTTAGTGATCCTTCTAACCGCCGTGCCGATGCTAACCTAAGGGTACATGAGACGCTCCCCAGCTCTCTCCAC